>CATNWA010005216.1:0-14029 GCA_951230385.1 Staurois parvus
TAAAATTTAAATTTGTTCTTTTGAGTGTACTGCAGTGTACACCGGTAGATCGGGGGGTCAGCAACCAGATGAGATCAGGATCTGCCAGTATATCTGGGCCAGTGGGTGACTGGTAGACCTCGGTCTGAGCTTGCTGACACCGCTCATCCCAGAGCATCAAACAGTGGTGCAATGCAGAGGGAACTACTTGTAAAGTTGGAGCTGTAGTCTGGAAGCAAGATCCGTGTAAGTTGATGCTAGCCTTACGTCCTGTCATGTTTGGTGGGTGTAGCACCTTGCTCAAGTATGACCCATTCAAGTGAATGACCGGTTTCGCGCTCTTGCAATTGCCCTGCAACATTGTGCAGTACAGCAAACAAGGGGGTTAAATCACAAACAGCGGTGTGTTGGTGTGTTTTGATTTCGCTCACACCTGCTTTAAGACCCTTGGACCCCACTGAAGCATGCTGTTGCACTTGCACACCTTGCAGACTTGCCATATACTTGAAGAATGGGTCTTGGTTGACCTCCCAGGTGGTAGCACCCAACAAAAGCAACAGTGGGTGTAATTCCTGGTGCAGCATGTGTATGGGGGTAGGGAGTGGTGGGGGGGGGGGTGGTAAAACTGTGATTCAAAACCACAGGGTTTTACACCCCCCCCCCAATCCAACTTCACATGTGAACATGCCCTTACTTAGGATGCTGCTAAGTCTATGTTGCCTCCTCATCACCTGATTTAAACCCATGATTGCTGTGCAATGTACACGATTGTGACACGGTAGTATTGCCAACACTGTGCCCGGGTGATCTTTGACTTCTTCTGTTGTTCAGGTAGAACCCCACCTCTTTAAGGTTGTCACCTATTCCTGCCGAAGATCCCCTTGCAAGCAGATACATTCATGTCATTTTGGGACCCATTGGCTGCATAGACACATCCGTTGCTCCTAACTTGGCATCCATGCGGGTGCGCATCCCCAAAAGTACACTGTCTGCAGTTGGGAGCAACGGGCTGTGTCCATGCAGATACTGCATCCCAATCAACATGAAAGGGATTGCCCTGCACAGGGATTCATGGAAACACCTATGTGCGTAAATACAGCCTTCGCACGGATATACACTATAGCATGCCCATGTGAACGAGGCCTAACAGATTCTTTCATCCATGCATGGATGGAGAATCTCCATTACTGGCTATTGTATTGTGATACCCCAGCACTCGTGGCTTTCTGACTACCTGAACAGCGACCACATCTGATAGGATATAGTCACTGTCTGGATGACCATTTTTCACCTGGCTCCTTGAATTTTTCATGTGAAATTTGTTGAGCTAGAAGACAGGACCACCCGTGGTTCAAATGTTGACCGATTAAGCAGATTAAGTGCCAGTTCACATATATGTGGATTGGATGTAGTTTGAACACATCCAACCCACATGACATGTGAAATAATATTGCTTCCTATGGTACCTGTTCACATATGTCCGGGTGCGCGGTCAGTGCGGATTGAAAGAGTCATGTACAATTTCTTAGCAGTGCGGTCCGTTTCAGGTGCGGATTACAGGTTATTGACTTCTATGGGAACTGTTTCTAAAACTGCACATGTCATCAGTTGTGAAAATCCTGACCTGAACCTGATCTAAACCTGACCTGAACTGCTGAACAACTACTGTATCAATTAGCTGTGAGACCTGAGCTTCAATCTGCACTGCACATGTGTGAATCAGCACCTAGTGTTAGCCAAAAAAAAACTTATACCAGTTTGGAGTTATAGGATCCCTGCACACGGGTGACGGACCCCATTTAATGTAAATATGGCATAATTCCCCTGCCATGGTGCAGCATACAACCCCCCCATACACATGAATGGATGTACACTGCTGTACTTGGGTGCTATCCTAAATACTAGTACAGTATATGTGCATATACAAAAAATAGAAAGCTCTTTATTTTCTGCATACACCTGTGTGCTGTACTTCTGTTGGCAACCACACCACCGTATTAACCAAGTACAGCAGTGCACAGTCATTCATGTCTGAGGGCTGTACGCTGCAACTGAGCTGCCCAGGCATGACAAAGATGGCGGCATTTACATTGAATGGGGTCAGCCACTTGTGTGCAAAGACTCTTATACATCTGTGGGTGTGGGGACTCAGTGCAGCCCTGGGAGATAGTGCAAAGGCATTTGACTCCCTACCAAAGATATCCAAGGTGTGGACTGCTGAGCTTCAGACGGCCATTCTGGTTTGGAACCGTTGTAGCCTCTGGTAGTTCAAATTATGTGCTGCTCTAGATTTTATAGTGCCATATCCTACTCTATGATGGGGCTTATTCAGATAGGCATTTGAAGCTTATCCTGGGACCAAGCTGTATTTTGATGCCTGCAACACTGGGAATAATGTCACTACATACTGACCATTTATATTGTCCAGGGGTCTCCAAACTATGGCCATCCAGCTGTTGGAGTACTACAAGTCCCATCATCCCTCTGCCTCTGGGATTCTTGCCTGTGGCTGTCAGAGTCTTGCAAGGCCTCATGGACTCGCAGTTTCCTCAACACCTGGAGGGCTATAGTTTGGAGACCCCTGGTCTAGGCCGAAGGTGAGTTCTATAGAGCGATTGAGAGAGGAATGTGTGACAGCGAAGGGATATGCACATGTATTTAGTTATTTTATTATAGGTATTTATATAGCACTGTCAGTTTATGCAGCACTTTACATATTGTATATTCACATCAGTCCCTGCACTCAAGGAGTTTACAATCTAAGGTCCCTAACTCACTTGCACTGTCAGGTTGGCTGTAAGGTGCCCCATGGTTTCTAACAGCAGCCATGTATGGTGGTACCTGTGCACACACACTACCAAGCCAGGCTGTGTGCGTCCATAGACACACACAGCGCTGGTAGGCCATGCCCATGATCCCTCCTCACAGGAGCTTGGCTGACAGCAGCAGGAGCCTATGGCTCTACTGCTCTCAATTTTCTCCTTTGAAAGCAGAACAAGAGGAGAGTGCTGCTGGAGCCAGCACAGCGCCAGAGTGGTGACAGGAGCCAGGTAAGTGTTCAGGGATAAGGGGGGCTAGGAAAGATATATATATATATATATATATATATTATATAGTATATATATATAGTGGGTGTTTTTTTACCTTAATGCAAAATATGAATGAATGTTTAGAACTTTTAGATGTTAGAACCATTTTACGGTAGAGAGAAAAAGCATGAGAGAGAGAAAAGGAAGAGAACAGTATAGAGAGGGAGAAGAGGGAGAGCGGGAGCTCATCTTCCTTTCCAGTAGTTCTTGACTGTCTGCCAGCTTTAGAATGACATTTGTAATGAGTCATTTAATTGTGCACTTGAAGCCTGAGCTCTAGTCTCACTTACAGAGAATTTGGGAGTTGAAGATCAGATATTATAATGTCAAATAGATATAATTTGGAACCATAAATCTGTCACCAGAAAATCCTGAGATATAATTGAAATCCTGACGAACATCTGAATCACCCTCCGTCTGAGGAACTCGGAGTATTTCTTTGTGTAATGACAGATGTTTAATCCACTTCATCAGCACTTTGTCAGGTACTGGGCCCATGGTGATGTATGTCAGCTAATTACAGCGTGCTGTCATTTCTTTCTAATGTGAGGCTAAAAGTGAAACGTGGACACATGGAGCATCCCGGCCTGAGCAGCCAAAATATGATGTGTGCCAGTAGACACACTAGGGGCCTAATTTACTAAAGCCGAAGGGTCCTTCTTGGGAACACTGATGCCCACTGATGTGCAAAATGCTTTTCAACACATATAGTATACTAAAGAAAAGAAACCCTTTGCAATGGAACTCTGTACAGGCTGGCAAAGGACTGCGTATGGAATTTTACTGAGCACTGCCACCCATTGCCAAGCTTTGATATTCCTGTATGTGTATGTAAACCCTAACAATGAACTTGTCCTTGTTTGCTCTGTTAAACGTGTTTTGTTATATCAAAATTACTTCAGTAAGATCCCGTTCACAGTAAAACGCGGTATGAGGGACCCTCATTCCGTGCCAGTTTTCCCACTCAGCGCTCTAATTGCACTGCCCATTGCAGCATTTTTTTTAATAAAATATACAAAATTTTTTCAAAAAAAATAATTAATTTTATCGGTGCAAAGTTAACAACCCCCCAAATGCGGTTGCAAAACACGGTTGCAGTGCGTTTCCAAGAGTTGGTGCGGATCAGCGCAATCTCAGCCTATTCAAAATGAAGGGGCTGAAATGGAACTGCAAGGGAATTGCACAGGAAACTGCACCGTGGGCCCTAAACTGTAATAAACTGTTTACTGTTTTCACACGGGGCTAACCTCTGTTTTGATCAGCAGTAGATCTGTCCGCTGATCTCCTGCTGAGCAGAGCGGATGGATGACAGGTCTATGTGCACTCAGTTTATACAGAGTGGACACGGACAGATCCCACTCTGCACTATGGGCAGCTGGTGCAAAAAGACTGACTGTCCGTTTACCACCGACTGCCCTCTGATCCTATCCCCTACACAGAGGAGAATGAATCCCCTTCTGTTTGGTTTTAGAGGACCGGATCGGAGATAGGCGAGTCCATTTACATCTGCCAGTTCATAGAGATAAATTGGACCGTCCGTCCAAGCGGACCTGATCGGAACATATGAAAGGCGCCTTAAGGTCCCAAAAGAGAACTCACAGAACTGACAGTCTCCCCGCTGTCAGAATACAATACCCCAACGGGAGTGATTCCCCCATCCACATTGCATGTATTGGATGGGGGAATGGAGTCACTTTTTTCGTTCAACCCAATACCTCCCCCAGGAAGTGGTCCTAGCTGAAAGTGTCATCAACCAAAAAACTTTTAGATATCTTCCTCAGGAAGAATAATATACAGGGCTATGGGAATTTTAGTTATTTATTTATTGATTATAGGTACTTCTATAGAATTATTAGAGAATAAAAGTTACACAGACATATGTTGAACTGAATGCACCTGTTTATTTTTTTCAGCCTTACCAACTATGTAATTATATAATTACCATGGAGGAATATACATCATGTATTTCAGAGATGTACTGCATATGTTATATTTGCCCTGAGATACATGATAGAGATTAACCACTTGCCAGACACGCTACAGCCAAAAGATGGCTACAGTGCAATTGTCCTGTTCTTCGAAGGCATCCATGGACATCCTCCCAGAACCCCGCCCCCTGCACGCCCCAGGGGCGCGCTGTGTGACTGTTGTGTCCTTTTGACGCAGCTAATCACAGATTGGGGCAAAGGGCCAATCACAGTGTCCCTTTACCATGTGATCAGCTGTGTTCAATCACAGCAGATCACATGTAAACAGACCTTTCCCTCACACGCTTGTGTCTGTGTGAGGAAAGGAAAGCCTATAACCGCATGGCTGTCAGTACATGATTTATACTGATAAAGCAGAATCAAGACACTGATCATCAGTGCCCTGATTATCAGTGCAGCCCCATCAGGGCCAGTAAGTTCCCATCAGTGCCCATCAGCGCAGCTTATCAATGCCCATCATTACCGCCCCATTAGTGCAGCTTCATTACTGCACATCCAGTGTAGCCTCACCAATGCCTATCAGTGCAGCCTCATCAGCCCACATCATTGAAGAAGAAAAATTACTTTGCAAAATTTTGTAACAGAAGCTAAGAAAACCTTTTTTTTTTTTTTTTTCAAAATGTCCTGCATTGTTTCATTTCAAAATCAAAAAAGACCAGTGGTGATTAAATATCACCAAAAGAAAGCTGTCTGTCTCAAAAAAATGATAAACATTTCACATGGGTATAGTGTTGCATGACCGTGTAATTGTCATTCAAAGTGTGACAGTGCTGAAAACTGAAAATTGGTTTGGGCAGGAAGGGGGTAAAAAGTGCCTAGTACTGAAGTGGTTAAAATAATTTATTTTTATTTTTTTTTACAAATCTAGCAATACCTAAACGCATTTTTATTGCATGTATTTCTAGATATTTGCACATTTTAAGATTCAGAAATATGACAGCAGAATACATTTAAAAAAGAAAAAGATTTTCTGCGTCTTAAATGGCAGTTTTTGTTGTCCTTGACATCCCTGGTATAAAGACATCAATTTTCTATAATATTAGCATTCTGTGTTCTGATGGATGCATTGATCCCGCACACATGTACACTCGGGGATACGCTGGGAGATTTGGTCAGCCGCCATCCTGTCATTGATTTGAACAGGCTGCCTGCAGAGAACACCCTCGCCTCCCGTGTGGGTAGACGGCCCTTTGCACACATATACAGATCAGTACACCTGTGTGAATGTGTAATGTTATCACATATTTACTTACAAGTTAACCTAGACAATTTCAGGATTTTTTTGTCTTACTTTTTTTTTCTTTTTTCTTTCTCTTAGCAATATTACTTAACACTTTACGTGGAGGCTTAGAATGTTGGTCAGAGGGCCCTTACCCTGGGCTATACCTATCTTGAAGAAAACAGCTGTTAGGCAAAGCACTAATTGTTACAGTGTCAGCACTTATTCCCTGAACTCTCTGTATTTGTGTTACTAAAAAAAAGTTCTTCCAAGCCACCTCTAGATGAAGCAGCATCCTGAAGATTGGAGGGCGTTGATAGGTCTGTCTCCTTTTCTTGTTTCGTCTGTTGCTCCTGGTTCTTTGGTGGTTCCGGGATCCTCTTTTACTCTAGAAACATGTATCCAGTCGTTGGAATCAGCAGTCAGAACAGCAGTTCTCATCACAGCTGTCACTATGGTGGGTTCCCCGTATGGTGGATCTATGGTCTTGTGTCTATGAAGTTCCTTAACCACTACCCGATCTCTTGGCTTGTATGGGTGGGTTGGATCATCTGTGGAAAAAGGAAACGAGAGACATCACTGTATACACCATTCAACACCCTAATCAATTCCTGGACATATCTTTCCTGGAATAATTCTAAATCACCTGGCATAACTACCAAAGGGTCTCTTGTCCAGGGTGTGGGGAATGGCTTTTGCCCATGAAAATTTTAAAAGGGGAAAGTTTAGTGAACATTATTATGGTGTCATCCTCATCTCAGTCAGAACAGCTGGCAGGTACACCTGCCATCTTTTAAATGTCTCACCTGTTTGCCTTCCTTAATTTTTCCTTCAGGTTCCTATTTTGCCCATTCTACCTGAGCAGAACTCTGTGGGTGGTAGGGGTATGTGGAACTTCCAGTCAATGCTCGTCAGTTTGGCTACCTGTTGTGTAACCTTTGAGGTAAATGCTGGTCCTATGCCCTGATAGTCTATACTTACTGGACATCCCCATTGAGGGATGACTTCCTTTGCAAAGAATCTATTCTTTATTTTCATCTCTCACTACCTACCAACCCCGATGGTCCTATGCCATAGAATTGATGTCAAGGTCCTACCTTTTTCCTGTGGTTATGTTACTTCATGTGCTGGTGTCCATCTTGGATTCCTGCTGTGCATGATGGGAGCCCTTTTATATGCCTTCAGGTTTCTGTGGTCCATCCTCCAGAGGGGTGTGGCTGATGACATATAAGCCTGTGGCCCGCACATGCTCTTTGCACTTGTGTCTTGTGTCTTTGTGTTGCTGTTACTCTGTTCTGACTCTCCTGGTATCTGATTCGGCTTGTCTTGACTATTCTTTGTATTCCCTCCTTTGATCTGACCCTCTGTTGCTGAACCCGGCTCGTGTGACCTGTTGATTCTCGTCTGCTGTCCTGTACTGTTCTGTCCTGTTGTTGTTGACTCCCCGTCTTGTCTGACTACTCTTTTGTCTCTTCCACCAGCTACACGCCATTGGCGCGGCCATTACCGCAGCTGAGGTGTCTCGGGGGGCCGCGACCTGGTTCCTGGCTGCGTCAAGTCCATCCCCACCATCAGGGGCCCTGGTGAAGGGCAGCCTGGGACTTAGACTCCGCGCCCTGAGGGACTTTGGTCTGTGGGTGGTGGTTGTCGTCAGCCAGTGCGTTACATTGTTAGGCCTGCCTGTCCCGTTCCTCAGCTCCTGCCCTGACATTACACAAGTGCCATGAACCCTGACGGTGCAGGCACGCCTTCGCTCCCAATGCTAGTCGCCAGACTCGATCAACAGGATCACCTGTTGGATCAGTTCGCTCAAAGCGTTGCAAACTCTGCTTGCACGCACCGCGCACCTTACTCCCTGGTGTTATTAGGCCGGTTGTCGCTCCGGTGGTCGCTTCCGATGCCGTTCCGCTTGCTGTGCCTACCGCCGCGGCTGATGCGGCACCCGCGTGTCCAGAGGTATGACCGGTTCAGCCCTCTTCCACAGCGCTTTGGGGGTGAGCCGAGTCAGTGTCGTGGGTTCCTCAACCAGGTGGGTATTTATTTTGAATTAATACCCCCACGCCTTTCCGTCTGAGAGGTCAAAGGTGGGGTTTCCTCATCTCACTACTCTCAGACAAGGCTTGGCCTGGGCAAATCCCTTATGGGAGAGGGAACGACCCGGTGTGATTCAAGATTTTTCTGGTTTTGTCGATGCCTTCCGTAGGGTATTTGAACGTACCGGCTCGTTCCCGCCCTCGGCGGCCAAGCTGCTCATGACCATGCATCAGGGTTCACGGACCGTGGCCGAGTACGCTATAGAGTTTCGTACCCTGGGCGGCAGAGGTCGGTTGGAACAATGAGGCTCACTGGTGGCTGCGTTTTCCACATGGTCTTTCTGACTCCATTGAAGGACGAGATTGCAGCTAAGGAACTGCCTGTGGTTGTTGGAGGAAGCTCATCTCTTTCCTGATCCTGATTGACACCAGGCTCAGGGAGAGGCCTTCACTCAAGGAACGCCTGCGGAGGCCATTCCAATCTTTTATAGACTGGCACCTGCGTTTTCTGTCCCACCCGTTCCTCCCTCTCCTCCCACGCCTCCTAGGGATGGCTTGTCTGGTGGGGAACCCATGCAGCTGGGGGTTTGCTCGCCTTTTCCGAGGGGGAGCGGGGCGCTCGGCGTCGGGAGGGTCCGCTGCCTGTACTGTGGCCTCGGTGGGCACTTTCGGCAGTCTTGTCCGGTCCATCCGTCCGGGAAACGCTCGCACCTGAGATCATGTCGGGGACAGATCTTGGGTGGAGTTATCCTCGTCCCCGGCGTCCCGCAAGGATAAGCCACTGATCACCGTGGTCCTTTATTGGACAGGGGGCTCGGTGACGGCCCAGGCGTTGGGTAGACTCTGGGGCCGTGGGTTGTTCTTGGACAGCTCGTTTGCTGCGCAGCACTCCATTCCCACTGCAGGCTCGTGCTGCCCCATTGGTTCTCGAAGCAATAGATGGCAGGCCCCTGCAGCCGCCGCAGGTTACCCACGAGACCCTGCCAATAGAGGTAGCCATTGGGGCTGTTTTCACAGGGAGTTGGCCTGTTTTCAGGTGATTTCTTCCCCACACTATTCGGTGGTTTTGGGGTATCCCTGGCTCCAGAGGCACAATCCAACCTTCCAATTGGCAAACAGCCGAGATTCTCTCATGGTCTCCACAGTGTGGGGCGGGTGCATCCGGGGGCCGGTTAAGGTATTTGTGTGCCTCCTCAGACTCTGCGTTGCCCACCGACTATGGGGAATACCGGGACGTGTTCGATAAGGTACGCCGATGGTACTTACCACCGCATCGTCCTTACGACTGCGCCATATCCCTGCAACCCGGGGCCACTCCTCCACGTCGGCAGGGTTGTACCCTCTCTCGGTTGCGGAGAATAAGGCCATGGAGGAGTACGTGGTGGATCGCTTTCCCCGGGGGCACATTCGTAAGTCTACTTCCCCAGCAGCAGAGCGGGGTTTTTTTTCGTTAAAGAAGAAAGGTGGGGAATTGAGGCCCTGCATCGATTATAGGGGGTCTTAATATCGGAGTTTACCAATTAAAAAGGCATATCCAATTCCTTTGATTTCTGAGTTTATTCGACCGCCTTAAGGGGAGCAACGGTTTTTACCAAACTCGACCTTAGGGTCGGCGTACAACCTCGTACGGGATCAGACAGGGGGATGAGTGGAAGACCGCGTTTAACACTAGAACTGGGCACTACGAATACCTGGTGATGCCCTTCGGATTGTGTAACGCGCCCGCGGTCTTTCAGGAATTCATAAACGATGTCCTTCGTGATTTGTTGCAGCAATTGCGTAGTGGTTTACCTGGATGACATCTTGGTTTACTCTACCTCCATTGGAGTCCCATGTCCAGGATGTTAAGCAGGTGCTGCAACGATTGCGTGGAGTGTAACGGACTCTTTTGTAAACTCGAGAAGTGCGAGTTCCATCGATCCCAGGTTGCCTTTTTGGGCTACATAATTTCCGCGGAGGGATTTTCCATGGACCCTCAGAAGGTTGCGGCAGTTCTGCAGTGGTCTCGTCCCAATGGTCTTCGGCCCATTCAGCGCTTTCTTTCTGGGTTTTTGCCAACTACTATCGGAAGTTCATCAGGAACTTCATCCACATTGGCAAAGCCTCTCTCTGACCTAACCAAGAAGGGGAGTAACCCTCACGAGTGGCCATCGAGGCCATCAGGGAGCTTTCGAGGGCTCTGAAAGCTGCCTTTGCTTCGGCTCCGATTCTTCGCATCCCAATCCTGGGGTGCCCTTCGTCCTCGAAGTTTGATGCTTCCGAGACGGAGTAGGGGCTCTCCTGTCTCAGCGTCGGTCGGCCGACCGATGGACCCCTACTTCCCTGCGGGTTCTACTCCAGGAAGCTTTCCTCGGCTGAGTGCAAACTACCAGATTGGAGATCGGGAGTTGTTGGTCATCATACTCTGGCTCTCAAGGAATGGAGGCACCTGCTCGAGGGACTTTTCCGCGGTTCCGGTCCTCATTCCTTACCGATCACAAGAATCTGACCTTATCTTTTCGGAGGCCAAGAGATTGACACCCCGCCAGGCCAGATGGGCTCTGTTCTTGTCACGCTTCAACTATGTGGTTTCATATTTGCCTGGGTTCCTAGAATGTCAGGGCTGATGCGTTATCACGCGGCAATACTCTGAGTTGTCCAGGGAGGACTCTGAGCCAATCTCACTTATACCTCCAGATCAGATCCTGGCTGCCATTCGCACCAGTCTGACCTCTCTCCCTTGGGGAGCAGATTTTGGCGGCTCAAACTGATGCTCCTCCCGGGAGGCCGGAGGGTAGATGTTTTCGTACCCGAGGGATTGCGCACCCGCCTGCTGCGTACCTACCATAAACGCCCAAAACTGCCGGGCATCCAGGGAAGAACCAGCTGTGTTGGGTCGTCTCTCGCTATATTCTGGTGGCCAACCCTCCGTAGCCGACATTGCCTCTTATGTGGAGCGCATATGTTCGATCTGTGCCCAGAATAAGTCTCCCACGGCATCTCTCCCTATGGGTCTTCTGCAACCCATTCCCAATGGGGAGCGTCCTTGGTCACATCTAGGGATGGACTTTATTGTAGACCTCTCCCGGTGTCTCGGGGTCATACGGTCATCCTCATGATCGTCGAATCGACGGTTTTCCAAGATGTGCCATTGCATTCCACTCAGGAAATTTACCCACAGCGCAGGAACTGGCCACGGTCTTTTCCAGGGAGATTTTTTTCGCCTGCATGGGTTACCCTAAGGTGATTGTCTCAGACCGTGGGAGTCAGTTCGTGTCCCAGATTCTGGCGTGCCTTCTGCTCCCAGTTGGGTATTAGTCTCTCCTTTTCATCAGCCTACCACCCGGCAGTCCAATGGGGCATGCGGAGCGTTCCAATCAGGCCTTAGAACAATTCCTTCGGTGTTTATATTTCAGACCATCAGGATGATTGGGCCGATCTCCTGCCCGTGGGCAGAGTTTTGCCAGGAACTCGGCGGTCTAACTCCTCCACCGGGATGTCTCCCTTCATGGCCATACTATGGGTTTCAACCCGCGTATTAATTACCTGAGAGGTTCTCACCACAGGACATTCCGGCTGTGGAGAACCATCTTGCTGCCCTGCGTTCTTTCTTGGGGGCAGATCCTAAGAGGGCTTTTGAGGGACTCAGCTCAGCGCCAGAAGTTCCAGGCTGATCGCAGACGGTTTGCCCGCTCCTTCATACCAGTCGGCGATCGGTGTGTGGTTGTCTACTCGCAACCTCAATCTTCGGGTGCCCACACCCAAAAACTGGCTCCCCGTTTTGTCGGTCCTTTCCGCATTCTCCGCAAAGTGAATCCGGTGGCCTATGCACTTGCCCTTCCGTCTGGGATGCGGATCTCCAATATCTTTCATGTTTCCCTGTTGAAACCTCTGATACTGCAATCGCTTCACTACCTCTCTTCCTCGGCCCCGTCCTGTCCGGGTTGACGGTCATGGGGGAGGAGTATGAGGTGAGCCGGATCCTGGACTCTCGATTGGTGCGCGGTCAATTACAGTTCCTGGTTCATTTGGCGCGGTTAATGGTCCCGAGGAGCGTTCCTGGGTTCCTTCCGCGGATGTCCATGCTCCTGCCTGCCTCCTCCGCGCTTTTCATACCCGCTTTTCCTCAGAAACCTTTTGTTGTAGCCGCGGAGGGGGAGGGGTCCTTGAGGGGGAAAGTACTGTCAAGGTCCATACCTTTTTCCTGTGGTTATGTTTACTTCATGTGTGCTGGTGTCACATCTTGGATTCCCTGCTGTGCATGATGGGAGCCCTTTTATGCCTTCAGGTTTCTGTGGTCCATCTCCAGAGGGGTGTGGCTGATGACATATAAGCCTGTGGCCCGCACATGCTCTTTGCACTTGTGTCTTGTGTCTTTGTGTTGCTGTTACTCTGTTCTGACTCTCGTGACTCTCCTGGTATCTGATTCGGCTTGTCTTGACTATTCTTTGTATTCTCCTTTGATCTGACCCTCTGTTGCTGAACCCCGGCTTTATATTTTTTTTTTTTCGTGACCTGTGATTCTCGTCTGCTGTCCTGTACTGTTATTTCTGTCCTGTTGTTGTTGACCCCGGCTTGTCTGACTACTCTTTTGTCTCTTCCACCAGCTAACACGCCATTGGCGGCGGCCATTACCGCAGCTGAGGTGTCTCGGGGGCCGCGACCCTGGTTCCTGGCTGCGTCAAGTCCATCCCCACCATCAGGCGGCCCTGGTGAAGGGCAGCCTGGGACTTAGACTCCGCGCCCTGAGGGACTTTGGTCTGTGGGTGGGTGGTTGTCGTAAGCCAGTGCGTTACATTGTTAGGCCTGCCTGTCCGTTCCTCAGCTCCTGCCCTGACAATTGAGCACTGTGACGTGGAAGTCCTATTATACCTCCCTTTTGACATTAGAACCATTTGCGTCTAATGTCAACCCTTTTTGCTACCTGTCTAATCTGGGAGTGGTATCCTCATGTATTACATTGAACACAGTCATGTTACCCCAGGGGGATTATCAGTTTCACCCTTTATCCCTAACAAAACAATTTAGCAAAGCTAAGGGACCTGAGTTAAAAACTGCATATTTTCACTTCCAAATTAGCAGTTGATGTCATAATTCACTTCACAACCACTTGCCTTTGTGCTGTGTAGTAAAATTCTTAAGGACATGCAGTACATGATGGGCAGTGAGGAAGGAGAGTTTTTTTTGTCCCAAGATTTCACACTTCATTGCGTTCCCTCCACCGGATGGCACACTGTCGTCCAGGGCTCTCAGAACATGCTAGCATGGCCTGGTACCGAGACTTGGCACTGACTGTAGGCTACTGGTCTCTTGTGTCCTCTTATTATCCCTGAGTGGACCACATAGCCCACTGTAGTTTTTCAAAGTCACGAGATACACATTAAATCAACATTGTAATTTGCTAAATCCAGAGCAGGAGAGGAAACTAGCGAGGGCTCAAGTTTGGTAAGCATTGATCCCACTTTCTGACACCAAAATAGAAGGATCAGTTTCTGTTTGTAGCCCAAACTTGTCCTCGATTATTTTTACCTTGGACCCCCGGGGAAAAAAAAGTCCGACCCCGAAGTTTAAAAGCTGTATCTCTGAAAAATTTAATGCAAGACAAGAACTGTTTTTAGAGAACTCAATAGGCGTTTTCTTAAATTTGGATGCCAAATTAAAAAATTCTACTTTATCAGGTTGTTGCGTGAAAACAGAAACACAAATGGCTGAGGGGTACCCTATAAGGTGAAACCCTTTACA
>CATNWA010005217.1:0-28965 GCA_951230385.1 Staurois parvus
AGACCCCCGGGGGGGGTGGGGACCTTTTGGCCAGCGCTGAGGAGGCGGTAAGGGGCCCATGGCAGTTAGGGGCCCTGGAGCGCTATGGGAGGCCCGTAATCTGCCAGCCCCCTTGAAAAAAAATGGAACACCCGCAGTTGGGGGAAACCCTGAAAGTGGCACATGTTTGGGGCATGATTCATGGGGGATTTTGTTTTGTGTCAAAAAAATGGTGGTTTGAAATCCAGACAAATCCCCCCTGTTTTTTTTCAAAAAACGTAGTCTCCCCCACATTTTGGGGGTGGACGTCGTGTCCTCCGCGGAGTTACAATCCTCCTGCCGCACTAAACACGCGTGATGCCACGCTATGGCCGGGCATGACAGCCTTCAAGGGCAAATTAGTATTTGGGGGGCCCCAAAGGCAAGTTTCGTTGCCATAGTCAAGGGGATTTTTAACTCGGTTGGGCGGGGTGCTGTCCAAGTAGGCCCAAGCTGTTTTTGAGGTCCTGCTCCAGGTCCACCTGCCTCTGCATGCTGCTTGTGCGGGCTGGTTAGTAGTTTCTCACTGCGCTGGTGATGAAAAGCTTGAGCTCAATCAGTCGGACGGCTGTGACATGGCTCGGCCAGCCGTGCTGGTGGAGCTGCCACTTGCTCCTACACCCCCCCCTCCCCCTGCTGGCCATGGCAGCCGGAAAGCTGAGCGGCACAGGGCCCCACAGTGTCTGAGGCATGGACGATTGGCGTAGAAAGGCAGAGACCAGCTGAGCGTACATAGGTGGTTTTTATAGTACGTTAATTTGGCCTCCCTCTCAGCAGGTCGTGTAAAAGGCCACATTTTTGAACCGCGGTTCTAGCGAGGGTCTTCAAAGGTGCACAGCCAATAGTCATCCCTCTGTCTGATGGTTACATTGTATTCGGCTGGCCGCTCTCCGCAAGCAAGCGAGCATGCTTATGGGCCATTTGATGCCAAGGAATGCGTGGGACTCCCTGCCTCCATCATCCACAGCATACTGCCCCACGGTGCGTCGGGTCCTCTGTGTCCTCCTCACTCCTCCTCTACCAGGATGCCTCCTGCTCCTCCACTCCTGTCCGACTGAGTGGTATAACAACCACCCATTTCACTCAAGTATATTCACTGTGAGCCCACCAAAGGTTCCCCCTCTACCTCCTCCTCTTCTTCCTGTCCTGCCCCCAACAGGGTCATGTGGCGTTGAGTGAGATCTGTGCGCCACGTGTCTACCGCACCTCTGACCCAGCCATTGTTAACAGCATTTGGTTTCCAGGACGTGCAACAGAGGAATGGACGTCTTTCTTTAGTTGGCGATCCACCTTAGATGTCCTGCCGACTCACGAATAGCGTGGCCTGCCTCAAAGGGCGCTGAGCAAGCTGGCAGGTGTCACGCATGAGCTCGGCCAATTGGCTGACATCGAAGTTTACAAGGGGAGTACCTTTATCGCTTGTAACATCAGGAAATTCGGTTGATGGCCTTTCGCTGTTCGTAAAGGCGCGGTCTCTAACATGTGTATAGGGTTGAATTCCACCTTGTTGCAACGTCGCAGATCAGGCGCAATGCTGTGCAATTCCGTTCTGCCGCTGCAGCTTCAAGGAGGGTGTGCTTTGCGGTGTAGGAATGGCTGACATGCATGCAAAGTTTACGTGACATTTTAAGGATGTCTTGCAGTGGGGATGGTGGATTTTAGGAACCGCTTGACAGAAACCAGATTGAACACGTGAGCCATGCATGGCGCATCACTCAGAAGTTCCTCCCCTGTGTGTGACTACGTTCGCCAAGGCATACCAGGTGCAGAACAGCGTGACACCGTTGCGCACCCTGCACATGTGATATGCCGGTCGGGTAATGGGACTTGGCACGGGGGTGGCGGCTGAGGACACGGCGGAAGAAGAGGTGGTAGAGGCGGACATCTTTTGTGGACCAAGGACGTGCAAACGTGGAGGCAAAAGCGGCGTGACCTGTCCAAGTTGCTGGTGCGGCTGTGACGGCACCACGTTCACCCAGTGGGCCGTAAATGACATGTACTGTCCCTGACCGTAGTTACAGCTCCACACGTCGGCGCTGCCGTGCACTTTGGCAGAGACCGACATGCTCAAAGACTGGCCCACCATCTCTTCTACATGTGAATGCAGGGCTGGCACTGCCTTTTTGGCGAAGAAATGACGGCTTGGCACTCTCCACCGCGGCGCGGCACAAGCCATCATTTCTCGGAAAGGTGCTGAGTCCACCACTTGGAAAGGGAGGGACTGCAGCACCAGCAACTTGGACAGGAGGACGTTCAGCTTTTGCACCGTCGGGTGCGTGCTCGCAAACTGTTGTCTCTTGGAAACGGATTCCAAGAAAGACTGCTGACGGAATCCGTGAAAGAGGAGTAGCAGGAGAAGGAGCATCTGAACGAGCGGAAGATGCCAACGAGCGACAACTCCCCTCAGCAGAGGTGTTGGAGCCTTGACTGGCTGATGGAGGGCGATTGACGTCGGGTGACGGAGCAAGTAACGGAGCGGGTGATGGAGCGGGGGCTGGGGCGGGCAGAACCGCCGTATCTTTATCACGGTTTTCCCAGGCCACCAAATGGCGACGCTGCATATGCTGCCGCAACGCTGTAGTCCCAACATGGGCCCCCTGGCCACGCTTGACTTTCTGGCCACATAGTCGACATACGGCTACGTTTACTTCCTCGGGCGGCTTGACAAAAAATTGCCACACCGCCGCCGAGTAGGAAACTTTGCCCCCGATACTCCTCACTGGCTGACTGCTGCTTCCTCCGTGCACACCGGCACCACTACTGGCCGTGGTGGTAGGCTGCAGTGGAGCTGGTGCTCTACTCCGTGGCCGTTTGGCTCCACTGACACTGCTGCGACCCTGCTGCTGTCTCCTGGGCAACCCACCGACTGTTTTGCTCGCTGCCAAGCTGCCACCCTCTTCTCCTGATGATGCGGAAGAAATTGCCTGATGACGACGAGGCTGCCAAGTGCGATCAACCTCCTCATCATCAAGTAGGGTCTCCGCCTCACTACTAGCCCCCTCGGCTGCGTCTGGGTCAGGAGACAGACCTGTCTCTAGACCGGCTACCGAGCCACTCTCCTCGCCACTACTTCTTCGCCTGGCTGCTGAAAAGGCGGATGTCTCCCCCCGTTCCTGACCGCCCTCTGTTAGCTCTTCCTCACTGTACAGTGGGGCTGAGCCCACAGCATGCGATACTTCGCTTGGTGAGGGAACACCAAAGGACAGGGGCAGGTAGAGGACACGTGATTTCAGTGGGCTTGGTCCCGGGCCATGCCAACTAACGGTTGTGTCTGACGTACCCACCGACCGTTGGCTGTAGGTGTCAGAGGTGACCTGGGAAGAGGAAGACGACCGAGCCAACCAAATCGACGACGGCAGGGTTGTCGGTGGAGACACGACCGCTGGATGACACCGGGAGCACTGGCCTCTGGCTGCGAATAGTGCTGCCTCTCGACCCCTTCCTCTGCTGCCACGTCTGCTCGCGCTCCTAAAACATTGCCTCCTCTGCCACTCCTCTGCATGTTGTCTGACATACTCTTTAATTCAACGATTCTGTGTCCCTGAGTCCCTAACAATTCTGTGTGTCCCTGAGTAACCCTCAGTAACAATTCTGTGTCTGTCCCTGAGTAACAATTCTGTGGCCCTAAGTAACGGTTCTGTGGCCCCTAGTAACAATTCTGTGTCCCTCAGTAACAATTCTGTGTCTGTCCCTGAGTAACAATTATGTGGCCCTAAGTAACGGTTCTGTGGCCCTCAGTAACAATTCTGTGTCCCTGATTAACGTTTATGTGGCCCTAAGTAACGGTTCTGTGGCCCTCAGTAGTAACAATTCTGTGTCCCTGAGTAACAATTCTGTGTCTGTCCGAGTAAACAATTCTGTGGCCCTAAGTAACAGTTCTGTGGCCCTCAGTAACAATTCTGTGTCCCTGAGTAACATTTCTGTGGCCCTAAGTAACGGTTCTGTGGCCCTCAGTAACAATTCTGTGTCCCTGAGTAACAATTCTGTGTCTCCCTGAGTAACAATTCTGTGGCCCTAAGTAACAGTTCTGTGGCCCTCAGTAACAATTCTGTGTCCCTGAGTAACAATTCTGTGGCCCTAAGTAACAGTTCTGTGGCCCTCAGTAACAATTCTGTGTCCCTGAGTAACAATTCTGTGGCCCTAAGTAACGGTTCTGTGGCCCTCAGTAACAATTCTGTGTCCCTGAGTAACAATTCTGTGTCTGTCCCGAGTAACAATTCTGTGGCCCTAAGTAACAGTTCTGTGGCCCTCAGTAACAATTCTGTGTCCCTGAGTAACAATTCTGTGGCCCTAAGTAACGGTTCTGTGGCCCTCAGTAACATTCTGTGTCCCTAAGTAACAATTCTGTGTCCCTGTGGCCCTAAGTAACGGTTCTGTGGCCCTCAGTAACAATTCTGTGTCCTGTGCCCTAAGTAACAATTCTGTGGCCCTAAGTAACGGTTCTGTGGCCCTCAGTAACAATTCTGTGTCCCCCTGAGTAACAATTCTGTGTCCCTCTCAGTAACAATTCTGTGTCTGTGTCCCTGATTAACGTTTACGTGGCCCTAAGTAACGGTTCTGTGTGGCCCTCAGTAACAATTCTGTGTCCCTGAGTAACGTTTCTGTGGCCCTAAGTAAACGGTTCTGTGGCCCTCAGTAACAATTCTGTGTCCCTCAAGTAACAATTCTGTGTCTGTCCTGAGTAACAATTCTGTGGCCCTAAGTAACGGTTCTGTGGCCCTGTAACAATTCTGTGTCCCCTCAGTAACAATTCTGTGTCCCTGATTAACGTTTCTGTGGCCCTCAGTAACAACGGTTCTGTGGCCCTCAGTAACAATTCTGTGTCCCTGATTAACGTTTCTGTGGCCCTAAGTAACGGTTCTGTGGCCCTCAGTAACAATTCTGTGTCCCTCAGTAACAATTCTGTGTCTGTCCCTGAGTAACAATTCTGTGGCCCTAAGTAACGGTTCTGTGGCCCTCAGTAACAATTCTGTGTCCCTGAGTAACTTTTATGTGCCTAAGTAACGGTTCTGTGGCCCTCAGTAACAATTCTGTGTCCCTGAGTAACAATTCTGTGGCCCTAAGTAACGTTTCTGTGGCCCTCAGTAACAATTCTGTCTCAGTAACAATTCTGTCCCTCAGTAACAATTCTGTGGCCCTAAGTAACAATTCTGTGGCCCTAAGTAACAATTCTGTGGCCCTCAGTAACAATTCTGTGTCCCTAAGTAACAATTCTGTGGCCCTAAGTAAATTCTGTGGCCCTCAGTAACAATTCTGTGTCCCTGAGTAACAATTCTGTGGCCCTAAGTAACAATTCTGTGGCCCTCAGTAACAATTCTGTGTCCCTCAGTAACAATTCTGTGGCCCTAAGTAACAATTCTGTGGTCCCTCAGTAACAATTCTGTGTCTGTCCCTGAGTAACAATTCTGTGGCCCTAAGTAAACGGTTCTGTGGCCCTCAGTAACAATTCTGTGTCCCTGAGTAACGTTTCTGTGGCCCTAAGTAACGGTTCTGTGGCCCTCAGTAACAATTCTGTGTCCCTCAAGTAACAATTCTGTGTCTGTCCTGAGTAACAAGTAACAATTCTGTGGCCCTAAGTAACGGTTCTGTGGCCCTCAGTAACAATTCTGTGTCCCTGAGTAACGTTTCTGTGGCCCTAAGTAACGGTTCTGTGGCCCTCAGTAACAATTCTGTGTCCCTGAGTAACGTTTCTGTGGCCCTAAGTAACGGTTTCTGTGGCCCTCAGTAACAATTCTGTGTCCCTCAGTAACAATTCTGTGGCCCTGTCGGTTCTGTGGCCCCTGAGTAACAATTCTGTGGCCCTAAGTAACGGTTCTGTGGCCCTCAGTAACAATTCTGTGTCCCTGAGTAACAATTCTGTGTCCCTAAGTAACAATTCTGTGGCCCTAAGTAACAATTCTGTGGCCCTCAGTAACAATTCTGTGTCTGTCCCTGAGTAACAATTCTGTGGCCCTAAGTAACGGTTCTGTGGCCCTCAGTAACAATTCTGTGTCCCTGAGTAACAATTCTGTGGCCCCTAAGTAACGGTTCTGTGGCCCTCAGTAACAATTCTGTGTCCCTGAGTAACAATTCTGTGGCCCTAAGTAACGGTTCTGTGGCCCCTCAGTAACAATTCTGTGTCCCTCAGTAACAATGTGGCCCTAAGTGTTCTGTCCCTGAGTAACAATTCTGTGGCCCTAAGTAACACGGTTCTGTGGCCCTCAGTAACAATTCTGTGTCCCTCAGTAACAATTCTGTGGCCCTAAGTAACAAACGGTTAACAATTCTGTGGCCCTCAGTAACAATTCTGTGTCCCTGAGTAACAATTCTGTGTCTGTCCCTGAGTAACAATTTCTGTGGCCCTAAGTAACGGTTCTGTGTCCCCCTCAGTAACAATTCTGTGTGTCCCTGAGTAACGTTTCTGTGGCCCTAAGTAACAATTCTGTGGCCCTCAGTAACAATTCTGTGTGTCCCTGAGTAACAATTCTGTGGCCCTAAGTAACGTTTCTGTGGCCCTAAGTAACAGTTCTGTGGCCCTCAGTAACAATTCTGTGTCCCTGAGTTTCTGTGGCCCTGAGTAACGTTTCTGTGGCCCTAAGTAACAATTTCTGTGGCCCTCAGTAACAATTTGTGTCTGTCCCTGAGTAACAATTCTGTGGCCCCCCTAACGTTCTGTGGCCCTAAGTAACAATTCTGTGGCCCTCAGTAACAATTCTGTGTCTGTCCCTGAGTAACAATTCTGTGGCCCTAAGTAACGTTTCTGTGGCCCTAAGTAACAATTTCTGTGCCCCTCAGTAACAATTCTGTGTCTGTCCCTGAGTAACAATTCTGTGGCCCTAAGTAACAATTCTGTGGCCCTAAGTAACAATTTCTGTGGCCCTCAGTGTGTCTGTCCCTGAGTAACAATTCTGTGTAACGGTTCCCTCAGTAACAATTCTGTGGCCCTCCCTGAGTAACAATTCTGTGGCCCTCAGTAACAATTCCTCAGTGTCTGTCTGTGTCCCTGAGTAACAATTCTGTGGCCCTAAGTAACGTTTCTGTGGCCCTAAGTAACAATTTCTGTGTGCCCTCAGTAACAATTCTGTGTCCCTGAGTAACAATTTCTGTGGCCCTAAGTAACGTTTCTGTGGCCCTAAGTAACAATTCTGTGGCCCTCAGTAACAATTCTGTGGCCCCTGAGTAACAATTCTGTGGCCCTAAGTAACAATTCTGTGGCCCTCAGTAACAATTCTGTGTGTCTGTCCCTGAGTAACAATTCTGTGGCCCTAAGTAACGTTTCTGTGGCCCTAAGTAACAGTTCTGTGGCCCTCAGTAACAATTCTGTGTCTGTCCCTGAGTAACAATTCTGTGGCCCTAACTAACGTTTCTGTGGCCCTAAGTAACAGTTCTGTGGCCCTCAGTAACAATTCTGTGTCTGTCCCTGAGTAACAATTCTGTGGCCCTAAGTAACGTTTCTGTGGCCCTAAGTAACAATTCTGTGTCTGGCCCTCAGTAACAATTTCTGTCTGTCCCTGAGTGAGTAACAATTCTGTGGCCCTAAGTAACGTTTCTGTGGCCCTAAGTAACAATTCTGTGGCCCTCAGAAGTAACAATTCTGTGTCTGTCCCTGAGTAACAATTCTGTGGCCCTAGTAAACGTTTCTGTGGCCCTAAGTAACAATTCTGTGGTCCCTGAGTAACAATTCTGTGTCCCTGAGTAACGTTTCTGTGGCCCTAAGTAACAATTCTGTGGCCCTCAGTAACAATTCTGTGTCTGTCCCTGAGTAACAATTCTGTGGCCCTAACTAACGTTTCTGTGGCCCTAAGTAACAATTCTGTGGCCCTCAGTAACAATTCTGTCTGTCCCTGAGTAACAATTCTGTGGCCCTAACTAACGTTTCTGTGGCCCTAAGTAACAATTCTGTGGCCCTCAGTAAACAATTCTGTCTGTCCCTGAGTAACAATTTCTGTGGCCCTTCTGTAAAGTAAATTCTGTGGCCCTCAGTAACAATTCTGTGTCTGTCCCTGAGTAACAATTCTGTGGCCCTAACTAACGTTTCTGTGGCCCTAAGTAACAGTTTCTGTGGCCCTCAGTAACAATTCTGTGTCTGTCCCTGAGTAACAATTCTGTGGCCCTAACTAACGTTTCTGTGGCCCTAAGTAACAGTTCTGTGGCCCTCAGTAACAATTCTGTGTCTGTCCCTGAGTAACAATTCTGTGGCCCTAACTAACGTTTCTGTGGCCCTAAGTAACAATTCTCTGGCACTCAGTAACAATTCTGTCTGTCCCTGAGTAACAATTCTGTGGCCCTAATAACGTTTCTGTGGCCCTAAGTAACAGTTCTGTGGCCCTCAGTAACAATTCTGTGTCTGTCCCTGAGTAACAATTCTGTGGCCCTAACTAACGTTTCTGTGGCCCTAAGTAACAATTCTCTGGCACTCAGTAACAATTCTGTCTGTCCCTGAGTAACAATTCTGTGGCCCTAACTAGCGTTTCTTTGGCCCTAAGTAACGATTCTGTGGCCCTCATTAACAATTCTGTGTCCCTGAGTAATGCTTCTCTGTCCCTAAGTAACGTTTCTCTGTCCCCAAGTAACGTTTCTGTGGCCCTAACTCTGTCCCTAATACAGAGCGGTCTGCCTCTCTTGAATGACTGGAGGCAAATGAAGAATTCTAAAATGGCCGCTATTTATAGCTCGACCATTACACAGTGCTGGCTGCCTGGCTGCTGATTGGCTAACCACTAACACACAACCCTTACCCGGCCAAAAGAGCCTTCCATTAACAGACACCCTACCCAGCCAAGAGAGTTTTCCACTAACACACACCACCGACCTGGCCAAGAGAGCTTTCCACTAACACACACACATGACCCAGCAGAGAGAGCCTTCCACTAAACAAACACACACTACCCGGCCAAGAGAGAGCCTTCCACTAACACAAACCCCATTACCGACCAAGAGAGCCTTCAACTAAAAACACACCCCCTACCCAACGAAGAGATCCTTCAACTAACACACACCCCATACCAGGCCGAGATAGCCTTTCACTAACACATCTTACCCAGCCAAGAGAGCCTTCCACTAAAACACACCCCCTACCCGGCCGAGAGAGCCTTCCACTAACACACACCAACTACCCAGCAGTGAGAGAGCTTTCAACTAACACACACCCTACCTTGCCAAGAAAGCCTTCCACTAACACACATCCCCTAAACGGTCGAGAGAGCCTTCCACTAACACACACCCCTTACCTGGCCAAAAGAGCCTTCCACTAACACACACCCTACCCAGCCAAGAGAGTTTTCCACTAACACACCGACCTGGCAAAGAGAGCTTTCCACTAACACAAACCCTCTACCCGGCCGAGAGAGCCTTCCACTAACACACACACACACGACACAGCAGATAGAGCCTTCCACTAACACACACACCCTACCCGGCCAAGAGAGCCTTCCAATAACACAAACCCCATTACCGACCAAGAGAACCTTCAACTAAAATATACCCCCTACCCGACGAAGAGAGCTTCAACTAACACACACCCCATACCAGGCCGAGATAGCCTTTCACTAACACACCGTACCCAGTCAAGAGAGCCTTCAACTAACACATACCCCCTACCCAGTCGAGAGAGCCTTCCACTAACACTCAAACCCTACTCGGTCGAGAGAACCTTCCACTAACAAACACCCCCTACCCGGTCGAGAGAGCCTTCCACTAACACATACATCCTACCCGGACGAGAGAACTTTCCACTAACACAAACCCCCTACCTGGCCGAGAGAGCCTTCCACTAACACACACCCCTTACCCGGCCAAAAGAGCCTTCCACTAACACACACCTCCTACCCAGTCGAAAGATCCTTCCAATAACACACCCTACCCAGCCAAGAGAGTTTTCTACTAACACACACCCTCTACACGGCAAGAGAGCCTTCAACTAAAACACACCCCTACCCGACGAAGAGAGCTTCAACTTACACACACCCCATAGCAGGCCGAGATAGCCTTTTACTAACACACCGTACACAGCCGAGAGAGCCTTCCCACTAAAACACACACCCCCTACCCGGTCGAGAGAGCCTTCCACTAACACACACCAACTATCCAGCTGAGAGGGCTTTCACTAAGACACACCCCCTACCCGGCCAAGAAAGCCTTCCACTAACACACACCCCTACCCGGTCGAGAGAGCCTTCCACTAACACATATGCCCTACCCAGTCGAGAGAGCCTTCCACTAACACTCACACCCTACTTGGCCAAGAGAACCTTCCACTAACACACACCCCCTACCCGGTCGAGAGAGCCTTCCACTAACACAAACCCCATTACCGACCAAGAGAGCCTTCAACTAAAACATAACCCCTACCCGACGAAGAGAGCCTTCAACTAACACACACCCCATACCAGGCCGAGATAGCCTTTCACTAACACATCGTACCCAGCCGAGAGAGCTTTCCACTAAAAATATACCCCTACCCTGCCGAGGGAGCCTTCAACTAACACACACCCCATATGTCGGCCGAGAGAGATCCACTAACACACACCCCCTAGGCCAGCCAAAAGAGCTTTCCACTAACGCACACACCCTACCCAGAAGAGAGAGCCTTCCACTAATATACACACCCTACCCAGCTGAGAGAGCCTTCTATTAACACACATACCATATACCCAGCCGCGAGAGCCTTCCACTAACAACACACCCAACCAAGCAGAGAGAGCCTTCCATTAACACACATTTCCTACCCAGTTGAAAGAGCCTTCCTCTAAAACACAACTACCCAGCCAAGAGAGTTTTCCACTAACACACACCCCTTACCCGGCTGAGAGAGCCTTCACCTCTACCCGGCCGAAAGAGCCATCCACTAACACACACACAATACCCAGCTCAGAGTGCCTTTCTACTAAAAAAACCCCCTACCCAGCAGAGAAAGCCTTCCACTAACACACACTCCCTTCTCGACCTGAGAGAGCCTTCCACTAAAACACACTCCCTTCTCGACCTTGAGAGCCTTCCCCTAACACACACCACCTACCGGCCGAGAGAGCCTTCCACTAAACACACTATACCCAGCCGAGAGAGCCTTCCACTAACACACACCCCCAACCCGCCGAAAGAGCCTTAACTAACACACACATCCTACACGGCCAAGAGAGCCTTCCACTAACACAAACCCCATTACCGACCAAGAGAGCCTTCAACTAAAACACACCCCTACCCGACGAAGAGAGCTTCAACTAACACACACACCCCATAGCAGGCCGAGATAGCCTTTCACTAACACACCGTACACAGCCGAGAGAGCCTTCCACTAAAACACACCCCCTACCCGGCCGAGAGAGCCTTCCACTAACACACACCAACTATCCAGCTGAGAGGGCTTTCCACTAAGACACACCCTACCCAGCCAAGAAAGCCTTCCACTAACACACATCCCCTACCCGGTCGAGAGAGCCTTCCACTAACACATATCCCCTACCCAGTCGAGAGAGCCTTCCACTAACACACTCACACCCTACTTGGCCTTGAGAACCTTCCACTAACACACACCCCCTACCCGGTCGAGAGAGCCTTCCACTAACACAAACCCATTACCGACCGACCGAGAGAGACTTCAACTAAAAAACATAACCCCTACCCGACGAAGAGAGCGCCCTTCAACTAACACACACCCCATACCAGATAGCCTTTCACTAACACATCGTACCCAGCCGAGAGAGCTTTCCACTAAAATATACCCCCTACCCTGCCGAGGGAGCCTTCAACTAACACACACCCCATATGTCGGCCGAGAGATCCACTAACACACACCCCTAGGCCAGCACCAAAAGAGCTTTCCACTAACGCACACACACCCTACCCAGAAGAGAGAGCCTTCCACTAATATACACACCCTACCCAGCTGAGAGAGCCTTCTATTAACACACATACCATACCCAGCCGCGAGAGCCTTCCACTAACAAACACACCCTACCCGGCCCGAGAGAGCCTTCAAATAACACATAAATCCTACCCGACCAAGAGAAAGTGCCACGATCACAAACTCCTTACTTGGCCGAGAGAGACTAACACACACACCCAACCAAGCAGAGAGAGCCTTCCACTAACACACATTTCCTACCCAGTTGAAAGAGCCATCCTCAAAAAACAACAACCCCAGCCAAGAGAGTTTTCCACTAACACACACACCCTTACCCGGCTGAGAGAGAGCCTTCACCTCTACCCCCGGCCGAAAGACCCATTTACTAACACACACACAATACCCAGCTCAGAGTGCCTTTGTACTAAACAAAACCCCCTACCCAGCAGAGAAAGCCTTCCACTAACACACACCCCTTCTCGACCTTGAGAGCCTTCCCCTAACACACACCACCTACCCGGCCGAGAGCGCCTTCCACTAACACACTATACCCAGCCGAGAGAGCCTTCCACTAACACACACACCCCCAACCGGCCGGCCGAAAGAGCCTTCAACTAACACACACACCCTACCCGGTCAAGAGAGCCTTCCACTAACACATACATCCTACCCGGCTGAGAGAGACTTCCACCAAAACAAACCCCCTACCTGGCCGAGAGAGCCTTCCACTAACACACACCCCTTACCCGGCCCAAAAGAGTCTTCCACTAACATACACCTCCTACCCAGTCGAAAGAGCCTTCCAATAACACACACCCTACCCAGCTAAGAGAGTTTTCCACTAACACACACCACCGACCTGGCCAAGAGAGCTTTCCACTAACACACACACCCTCTACCTGGTCGAGAGAGCCTTCCACTAAACACACACACACGACCCAGCAGAGAGAGCCTTCCACTAACACACACACCCTACACGGCCAAGAGAGCCTTCCACTAACACAAACCCCATTACCGACCAAGACAGCCTTCAACTTACACACACCCCATACCCCGAGATAGCCTTACACTAACACACCGTACCCAGCCGAGAGAGCCTTCCACTAAAACACACCCTCTACCCGGCCGAGAGAGCCTTCCACTAAAACAGACCCCCTACCTGGCCGAGAGAGCCTTCCACTAACACACACCTACTACCCAGCTGAGAGAGCTTTCCACTAACACACACCCTACCCAGCCGAGAGAGCCTTCTATTAAACACACATACCATACCCAGCCGAGAGAGCCTTCCTCTAACACACACCCTACCCAGCCAAGAGAGTTTTCCACTAACACACACCCCTTACCCGGATGAGAGAGCCTTCACCTCTACCCGGCCGAAAAAGCCATCCACTAACACACACACACAATACCCGGCTCAGAGAGCCTTCCACTAACACAACCCCCTACACAGCCGCGAAAGCCTTCCAATAACACACACTCCCTTCTCGACCTTGAGAGCCTTTCACTAACACACACTCCCTTCTTGACCTTGAGAGCCTTCCACTAACACACACTGCCTACCCGGCCGAGAGAGCCTTCCACTAACACACTGTACCCAGCCGAGAGAGCCTTCCACTAACACACACCCCAAACCCGGCCGAAAGAGCCTTCAACTAAAACACACATCCTACCAAGTCAAGAGAGCCTTCCACTAACACATAACCCCTACCCAGTCAAGAGAGCCTTCCACTAACACTCACACCCTGCTTGGCCGAGAGAACCTTCCACTAACACACACCCCCTACCCGGTCGAGAGAATCTTCCACTAACACAAACCCCTTACCTGGTCGAGAGAGCCTTCCACTAACACACACCCCTTACCCGGCCAAAAGAGCCTTCCACTAACACACACCTCCTACCCAGTCGAAAGAGCCTTCCACTAACACACACCCTACCCAGCCAAGAGAGTTTTCCACTAACACACACCACCGACCTGGCCAAGAGAGCTTTCCACTAAACACACCCTCTACCCGGCCGAGAGAGCCTTCCACTAACACACCCACCCTACCCGGCCGAGAGAGCTTTCCACTAAAACACACACCCGACCAAGCAGAGAGAGCCTTCCACTAAAACACACACCCTACCCGGCCAAGAGAGCCTTCCACTAACACAAACCCCATTACCGACCAAGAGAGCCTTCAACTAAAACATATCCCCTACCCGACGAAGAGAGCTTCAACTAACACACACACCCCATACAAGGCCGAGATAGCCTTTCACTAACACACCGTACCCAGCCGAGAGAGCCTTCCACTAAAAACACACCCCCTACCCGGCCGAGAGAGCCTTCCACTAACACAAACCCCATTACCGACCAAGAGAGCCTTCAACTAAAACACACCCCTACCCGACGAAGAGAGCTTCAACTAACACACACCCCATAGCAGGCCGAGATAGCCTTTCACTAACACACCGTACACAGCCGAGAGAGCCTTCCACTAAAACACACCCCCTACCCGGACGAGAGAGCCTTCCACTAAACACACACCAACTATCCAGCTGAGAGGGCTTTCCACTAAGACACACCCTACCCGGCCAAGAAAGCCTTCCACTAACACACATCCCCTACCCGGTCGAGAGAGCCTTCCACTAACACATATCCCCTACCCAGTCGAGAGAGCCTTCCACTAACACTCACACCCTACTTGGACGAGAGAAACCTTCCACTAAAAACACACCCCCTACCCAGTCAAGAGAGCCTTCCACTAACACAAACCCCATTACCGACCAAGAGAGCCTTCAACTAAAACATAACCCCTACCCGACGAAGAGAGCCTTCAACTAACACACACCCCATACCAGGCCGAGATAGCCTTTCACTAACACATCGTACCCAGCCGAGAGCTTTCCACTAAAATATATACCCCCTACCCTGCCGAGGGAGCCTTCAACTAACACACACCCCATATGTCGGCCGAGAGATCCACTAAACACACACCCCCTAGGCCAGCCAAAAGAGCTTTCCACTAATGCACACACCCTACCCAGAAGAGAGAGCCTTCCACTAATATACACACCCTACCCAGCTGAGAGAGCCTTCTATTAACACACATACCATACCCAGCCGCGAGAGCCTTCCACTAACAAACACACCCTACCCGGCCGAGAGAGCCTTCAACTAACACATAAATCCTACCCGACCAAGAGAAAGTGCCACGATCACAAACTCCTTTCCTGGCCGAGAGAGACTTCCACTAACACACACACCCAACCAAGCAGAGAGAGCCTTCCACTAACACACATTTCCTACCCAGTTGAAAGAGCCTTCCTCTAAAACACAACCTACCCAGCCAAGAGAGTTTTCCACTAACACACACACCCCTTACCCGGCTGAGAGAGCCTTCACCTCTACCCGGCCGAAAGAACCATCCACTAACACACACACAATACCCAGCTCAGAGTGCCTTTCTACTAACAAAACCCCCTACCCCAGCAGAGAAAGCCTTCCACTAACACACACTCCCTTCTCGACCTTGAGAGCCTTCCACTAACACACACTCCCTTCTCGACCTTGAGAGCCTTCCCCTAACACACACCACCTACCCGGCCGAGAGAGCCTTCCACTAACACACACTATACCCAGCCGAGAGAGCCTTCCACTAACACACACCCCCAACCCGGCCGAAAGAGCCTTAAACTAACACACACATCCTACCCAGTCAAGAGAGCCTTCCACTAACACATACCCCCTACCCAGTCGAGACAGACTTCCACTAACACTCACACCCTACTCGGCCGAGAGAACCTTCCACTAACACACACCCCCTACCCGTTCGAGAGAACCTTCCACTAACACACCCCCTACCCGGTCGAGAGAGCCTTCCACTAACACATATATCCTACCCGGCCGAGAGAGAGAGACTTCCACCAAAACAAACCCCCTACCTGGCCGAGAGAGCCTTCCACTAACACACACCCCTTACCCGGCCAAAAGAGTCTTCCACTAACACACACCTCCTACCCAGTCAAAAGAGCCTTCCAATAACACACACCCTACCCAGCCAAGAGAGTTTTCCACTAACACACACCACCGACCTGGCCAAGAGAGCTTTCCACTAACACACACCCTCTACCCGGTCGAGAGAGCCTTCCACTAACACACACACACGACCCAGCAGAGAGAGAGCCTTCCACTAACACACACACCCTACACGGCCAAGAGAGCCTTCCACTAACACAAACCCCATTACCGACCAAGACAGCCTTCAACTTACACACACCCCATACCAGGCCGAGATAGCCTTACACTAACACACCGTACCCAGCCGAGAGAGCCTTCCACTAAAACAGACCCCCTACCCGGCCAAGAGAGCCTTCCACTAAAACAGACCCCCTACCCGTCCGAGAGAGCCTTCCACTAACACACACCTACTACCCAGCTGAGAGAGCTTTCCACTAACACACACCCTACCCAGCCGAGAGAGCCTTCTATTAACACACATACCATACCCAGCCGAGAGAGCCTTCCACTAACAAACACACCCTACCCCCGGCCGGGAGAGCCTTCAATTAACACATAAATCCTACCTGACCAAGAGAAATTGCCACGATCACAAACTCCCTACCTGGCCGAGAGAGACTTCCACTAACACACACACCCAACCATGCAGAGAGAGCCTTCCACTAACACACATTCCCTACCCAGTTGAAAGAGCCTTCCTCTGACACACACCCTACCCAGCCAAGAGAGTTTTCCACTAACACACCCCTTACCCGGATGAGAGAGCCTTCACCTCTACCCGGCCGAAAGAGCCATCCACTAACACACACACAATACCGGCTCAGAGAGCCTTCCACTAACACAACCCCCTACACAGCCACGAAAGCCTTCCAATAACACACACTCCCTTCTCGACCTTGAGAGCCTTTCACTAAACACACACTCCCTTCTTGACCTTGAGAGCCTTCCACTAACACACACTGTCTACCCCGGCCGAGAGAGCCTTCCACTAACACACTGTACCCAGCCGAGAGAGCCTTCCACTAACACACACACCCCCCCGGCCGAAAGAGCCTTCAACTAAAACACACATCCTACCAAGTCAAGAGAGCCTTCCACTAACACACACTCCCTTCTCGACCTTGAGAGCCTTCCCCTAACACACACCACCTACCCGGCGGCCGAGAGAGCCTTCCACTAACACACTACCTACCCAGCCGAGAGAGCCTTCACTAACACACACCCCCAACCCGGCCGAAAGAGCCTTCAACTAACACACACATCCTACCCAGTCAAGAGAGCCTTCAACTAACACATACCCCCTACCCAGTCGAGACAGACTTCCACTAACACTCACACCCTACTCGGCCGAGAGAACCTTCCACTAACACACACCCCCTACCCGGTCGAGAGAGCCTTCCACTAACACATACATCCTACCCGGCCGAGAGAGACTTCCACCAAAACAAACCCCCTACCTGGCCGAGAGAGCCTTCCACTAACACACACCCCTTACCGGCCAAAAGAGTCTTCCACTAAACACACACCTCCTACCCAGTCGAAAGAGCCTTCCAATAAACACACACCCTACCCAGCCAAGAGAGTTTTCCACAACACACACCACCGACCTGGCCAAGAGAGCTTTCCACTAACACACACCCTCTACCCGGTCGAGAGAGCCTTCCACTAACACACACACACGACCCCAGCAGAGAGAGCCTTCCACTAACACACACACCCTACACGGCCAAGAGAGCCTTCCACTAACACAAACCCCATTACCGACCAAGAGAGCCTTCAACTTACACACACCCCATACCAGGCCGAGATAGCCTTACACTAACACACCTACCCAGCCGAGAGAGCCTTCCACTAAACACACACCTACTACCCAGCTGAGAGAGCTTTCCACTAACACACACCCTACCCAGCCGAGAGAGCCTTCTATTAACACACATACCATACCCAGCCGAGAGAGCCTTCCACTAACAAACACACCCCTACCTGGCCGGGAGAGCCTTCAATTAACACATAAATCCTACCTGACCAAGAGAAAGTGCCACGGTCACACAAACTCCCTACCTGGCCGAGAGAGACTTCCACTAACACACACACACCCAACCAAGCAGAGAGAGCCTTCCACTAACACACATTCCCTACCCAGTTGAAAGAGCCTTCCTCTAACACACACCCTACCCAGCTAAGAGAGTTTTCAACTAACACACACCCCTTACCCGGATGAGAGAGCCTTCACCTCTACCCGGCCGAAAGAGCCATCCACTAACACACACACAATACCCGGCTCAGAGAGCCTTCCACTAACACAACCCCCTACGCAGCCGCGAAAGCCTTCCACTAACACACACTCCCTTCTTGACCTTGAGAGCCTTCCACTAACACACACACTCCCTTCTTGACCTTGAGAGCCTTCCACTAACACACACCGCCTACCCGGCCGAGAGAGCCTTCCACTAACACACTGTACCCAGCCGAGAGAGCCTTCCACTAACACACACCCCCAACCCGGCCGTAAGAGCCTTCAACTAACACACACATCCTACCCAGTCAAGAGAGCCTTCCACTAACACATAACCCCTACCCAGTCGAGAGAGCCTTCAACTAACACTCACACCCTGCTCGGCCGAGAGAACCTTCCACTAGCACACACCCCCTACCCGGTCGAGAGAATCTTCCACTAACACAAATCCCCTACCTGGCCGAGAGAGCCTTCCACTAACACACACCCTTACCCGGCCCAAAAGAGCCTTCCACTAACACACTGTGGTGGTTTATGTAAGGATATATTTTACTTATAAAGGGCGTGTCCCTTTCCTTAGATGAAATATTACAGTGCCTCCAGCCGTTAAAATACGGCAAATATTTAGTGAACCAATAATTTGGACACCTTGATAATTTGATCACCACTTATTATTATACCTTGAATTCTTTTTAGCCAATATGATTTCGTACCATACACACAAAATTTGCCTTATAATAGATAAATATAAAAATTTATTTATGTACAAAAATTATATATATATTATTAACACAAAACGCAAAAGACTGGTGATAAATGAATATTGGTACACACAATCAAAAATATACCCTACCAATGTAATACACAATAATAAGGTTTCTAACTAATTACATCGATATCACAATTTTTAAATGATCTGATTTAAAAATTAAATTTATTAATAATTAATAATTTCGAGTATCTCAAAGGTTATATTCTCACAAGCCGTGGCCATAGGATTGCAAGAAGCTATCCCTTGATATATTATACTCTGATTATTAATATTCAATAAATTATGAAATATGAAAAAAAAATTATAATATGGCACCAAACAATTTTTAACAGTAAAAACAGGATCTCTCTACATATATCTCGAACTACCCAATATTGTTGTGATACACTAAGGTAATTCTATGATTCCACACAACGGAGAAAATAGGTAATACAAAATCAAATAAACAATCTCACCGCACCCGGCATTCAGACTAGGCAACTCTCCCGTGGATTTAGCTGGCAGTGGAACGCCTTTAGACTGATGACCACAGGGGAAATTGAGATAGAGTTCAATAGTGTGGGAGAATGTAGGAAGTTATAAGGATAGAGGTTTAGAAATTTAGTAAAGTTTTAGGAAGTTTGAAAGTATGGAAGAGTAGTTATTCAGCAGAGATCTCTTCAGATGTCAGGGTCTTCTTTTGATGAGGTTTTTTTTTTTTTTTGATGAGTTTTTCTTTTGATGAGGTTTTTTTTTTAAAGGTACAAGGGCTTTTATACCAACTAATCCATTGTTCTAAGATACCTTCCCACCAGGCTTCTTGATTGGCTAGTTGAGAAATGTGTGTACATAAGCTATTTCTCACCTGCCCGCCAGGTGGCGGTCATGTATCATAGAACAATTTGAGTATTTGAGATGACTCATACCTCGGGTGGAATCTTAAGGTAATTTCAGGGATCAAATATACGTCTTTTTCCAGATATAAGTGATCATACCTATAATATTCTAAATAGGGACCATGGAATATAGGTGTATATTCAGTTATTCCTTCTTGAAATACCATCCTGTTTGTTTCCTGATAAGACATGTAACTAATGCTAGTTTATAATACATCTTACTTTCCATCATCTCAATACTCAAGTTAGTGATATATAGTTCCCATTGCTGAATATTTTGGTGGTGTGTAAAACCTATCCTTTATAACATCTCATTTATAATATGTTTTTTGTAGTATATCTTTGTAGTTATATACAGTCAATTTTTAGACTTAAATGTCCTGAATTTAACTTCTTTGTTTTAGAACCAACATTTTCTATGTGTAGGGAAAAACTCTCTGTTTGCCTGGCTCTTGTATTGGAGTCACGGTAAACAACTCTTAATACTTTCACCCTTGGTGGACAATAGTATATTGTGATAGTTTCAGAGGTCTGTTGGTTTATCACACTCTGCAAGGTTTGGTTAAGCTCTCAGACAATCAGTTTGGTTCCTCTATTGTCATGTCCAGACCTTGTATATGTTTACCTGCTATTGAAGTCTGAATAATGGTGTTTGACCACCTGTAGAACTTCAAAATAGTATATTGTCTCTGAGAGGAAAAAAAAAAAAAATCCCTTCACCCACCGTCTACACCTCTCCAGCCAGATGGTCATTCGACTTTCCAACCAAGACAAATTAACCCCTTAACATCCGGCTATATTGAGCTGCTTGTCATATAATATTATGTCTTGATAAAGTCATATTTTTGAGACATAATTCAAAAGGTCCACAACAACACACCTCCTACCCAGTCGAAAGAGCCTTCCAATAAACACACACCCTACCCAGCCAAGAGAGTTTTCCACTAACACACACCACCGACCTGGCCAAGAGAGCTTTCCACTAACACACACCCTCTACCCGGCTGAGAGAGCCTTCCACTAATACACACACATGACCCAGCAGAGAGAGCCTTCCACTAAAAACACACACCCTACCCGGCCAAGAGAGCCTTCCACTAACACAAACCCCATTACCGACCAAGAGAGCCTTCAACTAAAACATACCCCCTACCCGACGAAGAGAGCTTCAACTAACACACACCCCATACCAGGCCGAGATAGCCTTTCACTAACACACCGTACCCAGCCGAGAGAGCCTTCCACTAAAACACACCCCCTACTCGGCCGAGGGAGCCTTCAACTAACACACACCACATATGTCGGCCGAGAGATCGACTAACACACACCCCTCAAGCCAGCCAAAAGAGCTTTCCACTAACGCACACACCCTACCCAGAAGAGAGAGCCTTCCACTAACATACACACCCTACCCAGCCGAGAGAGCCTTCTATTAAACACACATACCATACCCAGCCGCGAGAGCCTTCCACTAACAAACACACCCTACCCGGCCAAGAGAGCCTTCAACTAACACATAAATCTTACCCGACCAAGAGAAAGTGCCACGATCACAAACTCCCTACCTGGCCGAGAGAGACTTCCACTAACACACACACCCAACCAAGCAGAGAGAGCCTTCCACTAACACACATTCCCTACCCAGCTGAAAGAGCCTTCCTCTAACACACACCCTACCCAGCCCAGAGAGTTATCCACTAACACACGCCCCTTACCCGGCTGAGAGAGCCTTCACCTCTACCCGGCCGAAAGAGCCATCCACTAACACACACACAATACCCGGCTCAGAGAGCCTTCCACTAACACAACCCCCTACCCAGCCGAGAAAGCCTTCCACTAACACACACTCCCTTCTCGACATTGAGAGCCTTCCACTAACACACACTCCCTTCTCGACCTTGAGAGCCTTCCCCTAACATACACCGCCTACCCCGGCCGAGAGAGCCTTCCACTAACACACTATACCCAGCCGAGAGAGCCTTCCACTAACACACACCCCCAACCCGGCCAAAAGAGCCTTCCATTAACACACACACCCTACCCAGTCAAGAGAGCCTTCCACTAACACATACCCCCTACCCAGTCGAGAGAGCCTTCCACTAACACTCACACCCTACTCGGCCGAGAGAACCTTCCACTAACACACACCCCCTACCCTGCGGAAAGAGCCTTCCAATAACACACACCCTATCCAGCCAAGAGAGTTTTCCACTAACACACACCCCCTACCCGGCCGAAAGTGCCTTCCACTAACAGATAAATAAATACTAAAACAAACATACATATATATAAATAAATAAATACTCAATCAATATATATCATATAAACGTGCAACAGTGCAAATAAAGTGTAACACGTGTATTCCCACCGGGAATAATCAAAGTGACCAAGTGATTAATATTATTCAATAAAGTGCAATCCGTGTATTCCCTAAAAAGGGAATAGTCAAAGTGACCAAGTGACCAAACAAACTATGTATCACAAAATACTCTAATAAAAAAATCTCCACTCTATGTGAACATGTCCATATATATATAGTGTATCTAATACACAATCTTCATGCAGGTGTTGTCAAGTGTCCACACTGTGTATATCCAAAAATAGCTGCAATGGCCCCTCACCTCCTTACATAGACCCTGCAGGGTCAACTCGCTTTAGGGAACAGACACCACTCTGGTATATCACAGGATCCTCCCCAGCGATGTATACTCTATAGCCAGCTTCCTCTCCGGTTCCTCCTTACAAAGATCCTACAGGGGCAACTCTCCTTAAGAGACAGACACCACTCTGGTGTATCACAGGATCCTCCCCAGCGCTGTATTCTCTATATTCACATTCCTCTCCGGTTCATGCATAAACAGAAGACTCTCATAGTGTAAAACCGCATTTATTAGATAGACTATACACAGAGATATCTACTCACATGATGTTCATCTTTCATGTAAACATATGGCTCCTTAACCTCATGCTATGCCTGCCTTGCATGGGTATTAGATATAGGGGTTTCAAATATGGCCGCCACGCCGGAAATGACGTCACCGCGCTCCCAGAATCCTCCTCGCGCACCGACGCGTTGCATCACGCTGATCACGTGACTTCCTCAGGGTTTTTACCCTGAGGAAGTCACGTGATCAGCGTGACGCAACGCGTCGGTGCGCAAAGAGGATTCTGAGAGCGCGGTGACGTCATTTCCGGCGTGGCGACCGACCATATTTGAAACCCCTATATCTAATACCCATGCAAGGCAGGCATAGCATGAGGTTAAGGAGCCATATGTTTACATGAAAGATGAACATCATGTGAGTAGATATCTCTGTGTATAGTCTATCTAATAAATGCGGTTTTACACTATGAGAGTCTTCTGTTTATGCATGAACCGGAGAGGAATGTGAATATAGAGAATACAGCGCTGGGGAGGATCCTGTGATACACCAGAGTGGTGTCTCTCTCTTAAGGAGAGTTGCACCTGTAGGATCTTTGTAAGGAGGAACCGGAGAGGAAGCTGGCTATAGAGCAGCGGTTCTCAACCTGGGGGTCGCGACCCCTTTGGGGGTCGAACGACCATTTCCCAGGGGTCGCCTAAGACCATCGGAAAACACATATTTCCGATGGTCTTAGGAACCGAGACACCGCTGCAGTCTCCGGCGATGTGTGGGCGGGATGATACGCTGCTGTCACCTGGCCACACCTCCGGGATCGCTCAGCAGCTCCGCCTCCTCGCCGCTGATTGGCCACCGGAACTGTAGCTCAGGAGAGGCACACAGGTGGCCAATCACCGGCGAGGAGGTGGAGCTTGGAGCTTGGAGGAGGAGCCGAGCGGCAGCGCGCGTACATCAAAGAAGACCGAGGGAGCTGCCGGAGCGAGTGAAGAGGAGAGCGGCCAGAGAAGGAAGACAGCTGACAGGTAAGTGAGAGAGCGAGCCCAGGCTGGAGCAGGGGTCAGCAAAGTAAGTATCATTGGTGTCAGTGGGAGGAATAGTGCCCCATCATTTGTGTCACTAATACCAACGATGGGGCACTATTCCTCCCCCCACTGACACCAACGATGGGGCACTATTCCTCCCCCCACTGACACCAACGATGGGGCACTATTCCTCCCCCCACTGACACCAACGATGGGGCACTATTCCTCCCCCCACTGACACCAACGATGGGGCACTATTCCTCCCCCCACTGACACCAACGATGGGGCACTATTCCCCCCCAACTGACACCAACGATGGGGCACTATTCCTCCCCCCACTGACACCAACGATGTGGCACTATTCCTCCCCCCACTGACACCAACGATGTGGCACTATTCCTCCCCCCACTGACACCAACGATGTGGCACTATTCCTCCCCCCTCTGACACCAACGATGGGGCACTATTCCTCCCCTCACTGACACCAACGATGGGGCACTATTCCTCCCCCCACTGACACCAACGATGGGGCACTATTCCTCCCCCCACTGACACCAACGATGGGGCACTATTCCTCCCCCCACTGACACCAACGATGGGGCACTATTCCTCCCCCCACTGACACCAAGGATGGGGCACTATTTCCCCCCCCCTGACCCCAATGATGGGGCACTATTCTCCCCTCCACCCCACTGACATCAATGATGGGGCACTATTCCTCCCCTGACACCAATGATGGGGCACTATTCCTCCCCCCACTGACACCAACGATGGGACACTATTTCCCCCCCCCCCTGACCCCAATGATGGGGCACTATTCTCCCCTCCACCACACTGACATCAATGATGGGGCACTATTCCTCCCACTGACACCAATGATGGGGCACTATTCCTCCCACTGACACCAATGATGTGGCACTATTCCTCCCACTGACACCAATGATGGGGCACTACTCCCCCCACTGACACCAGTGATGGGGCACTACTCCCCCCACTGACACCAGTGATGGGGCACTATTCCTCCCCCCACTGACACCAATGATGGGGCCTCCCCCACTGACACCAATGATGGGGCACTACTCCCCCCACTGACACCAATGATGGGGCACTACTCCCCCCACTGACACCAATGATGGGGCACTATTCCTCCCACTGACACCAATGATGTGGCACTATTCCTCCCACTGACACCAGTGATGGAGCACTACTCCTCCCACTGACACCAGTGATGGGGCACTACTCCCCCCACTGACACCAGTGATGGAGCACTACTCCCCCCACTGACACCAATGATGGGGCACTACTCCCCCCACTGACACCAATGATGGGGCACTACTCCCCCCACTGACACCAATGATGGGGCACTACTCCCCCCACTGACACCAATGATGGGGCTACTACTCCTCCCACTGACACCAATGATGGGGCACTATTCCTCCCACTGACACCAATGATGGGCACTATTCCTCCCACTGACACCAGTGATGGGCACTACTCCTCCCACTGACACCAGTGATGGGGCACTACTCCCCCCACTGACACCAGTGATGGAGCACTACTCCCCCCACTGACACCAGTGATGGGGCACTACTCCCCCCACTGACACCAATGATGGGGCACTACTCCTCCCACTGACACCAATGATGGGGCACTATTCCCCCCACTGACACCAGTGATGGGGCACTATTCCTCCCCCACTGACACCAATGATGGGGCACTACTCCCCCCACTGACACCAATGATGGGGCACTACTCCCCCCACTGACACCAATGATGGGGCACTACTCCCCCCACTGACGGGGCACTATTCCTCCCACTGACACCAATGATGTGGCACTATTCCTCCCACTGACACCAGTGATGGAGCACTACTCCTCCCACTGACACCAGTGATGATGGGGCACTACTCCCCCCCCACTGACACCAGTGATGGAGCACTACTCCCCCCACTGACACCAATGATGGGGCACACTACTCCTCCCCCCCACTGACACCAATGATGGGGCACTACTCCCCCCACTGACACCAATGATGGGGCACTACTCCTCCCACTGACACCAATGATGGGGCACTATTCCCCCCACTGACACCAGTGATGGGGCACTATTCCTCCCACTGACACCAATGATGGGGCACTACTCCCCCCACTGACACCAATGATGGGGCACTACTCCCCCCACTGACACCAATGATGGGGCACTACTCCCCCCACTGACACCAATGATGGGGCACTATTCCTCCCACTGACACCAATGATGTGGCACTATTCCTCCCACTGACACCAGTGATGGAGCACTACTCCTCCCACTGACACCAGTGATGGGGCACTACTCCCCCCACTGACACCAGTGATGGAGCACTACTCCCCCCACTGACACCAATGATGGGGCACTACTCCCCCCACTGACACCAATGATGGGGCACTACTCCCCCCACTGACACCAATGATGGGGCACTACTCCTCCCACTGACACCAATGATGGGGCACTACTCCTCCCACTGACCCCAATGATGGGGCACTATTCCTCCCACTGACACCAATGATGTGGCACTATTCCTCCCACTGACACCAGTGATGGAGCACTACTCCTCCCACTGACACCAGTGATGGGGCACTACTCCCCCCACTGACACCAGTGATGGAGCACTACTCCCCCCACTGACACCAGTGATGGGGCACTACTCCCCCCACTGACACCAATGATGGGGCACTACTCCTCCCACTGACACCAATGATGGGGCACTATTCCTCCCACTGACACCAACGATGGGGCACTATTCCTCCCACTGACTCCAACGATGGGGCACTATTCCTCCCACTGACCAACAACGATGGGGCACTATTCCTCCCACTGATACCAACGATGGGGCACTATTCCTCCCACTGATACCAACGATGGGGCACTATTCCTCCCACTGACACCAACGATGGGGCACTATTCCTCCCACTGACACCAACGATGGGGCACTATTCCTCCCACTGACACCAACGATGGGGCACTATTCCTCCCACTGACACCAACGATGGGGCACTATTCCTCCCACTGACACCAACGATGGGGCACTATTCCTCCCACTGACACCAACGATGGGGCACTATTCCTCCCACTGACACCAACGATGGGGCACTATTCCTCCCACTGACACCAACGATGGGGCACTATTCCTCCCACTGACACCAACGATGGGGCACTATTCCTCCCACTGACACCAGTGATGGGGCACTATTCATCCCACTGACATCAGTGATGGGGCACTATTCCTCCCACTGATACCAACGATGGGGCACTATGCATCCCACTGACATCAGTGATGGGGCACTATTCCTCCCACTGACACCAGTGATGGGGCACTATTCATCCCACTGACATCAGTGATGGGGCACTATTCCTCCCACTGATACCAATGATGGGGCACTATTCCTCCCACTGATACCAACAATGGGGCACTATTCATCCCACTGACATCAGTGATGGGGCACTACTCCTTCCACTGACACCAATGACATGGCACTACTCCTCCCACTGCAAAATTACAGTTATGAAGTAGCAATGAAAATAATTTTATGGTTGGGGGTCACCACAACATGAGGAACTGTATTAAGGGGGGGTCGCGGCATTAGAAAGGTTGAGAACCACTGCTATTGAGTATACATCGCTGGGGAGGATCCTGTGATATACCAGAGTGGTGTCTGTTCCCTAAAGCGAGTTGACCCTGCAGGGTCTATGTAAGGAGGTGAGGGGCCATTGCAGCTATTTTTGGATATACACAGTGTGGACACTTGACAACACCTGCATGAAGATTGTGTATTAGATACACTATATATATATATATATGGACATGTTCACATAGAGTGGAGATTTTTTTATTAGAGTATTTTGTGATACATAGTTTGTTTGGTCACTTGGTCACTTTGACTATTCCCTTTTTAGGGAATACACGGATTGCACTTTATTGAATAATATTGATCACTTGGTCACTTTGATTATTATTCCCGGTGGGAATACACGTGTTACACTTTATTTGCACTGTTGCACGTTTTATATGATATATATTGATTGAGTATTTATTTATTTATATATATGTATGTTTGTTTTAGTATTTAGCGCTGCACTATTTATTTATCTATTTATTTGACTCACATTGGTAGGAGGTTAAGTGTCAGCAGCTATAGGGATAGGGCCTCATTCTGAGCGCAGGAAGTTGTTTCTTAATTTAGCCTTCCACTAACAAACACCCTCTATCCGGCCAAGAGAGCATTCCAGTAACACACACACCCAACCCAGCAGAGAGAGCCTTCAACTAACACACAAACCCTACATGGCTCAGAGAGCATTCCACTAACACACACACACTACCCAGCAGAGAAAGTCTACCATGAACACAAACCCTCTACCCAGCCGAAAGAGCCTTCCACTATAACACACCGTAACCAGCCAAAAGAGTTTTCCACTAACAAACACGCCCTAACCAGCCGAGAGAGCATTCAAATAACACACACCCTCTACCCAGATGAGAGAGTCTTCCACTAACACACACACCCTACCCAGCCAAGACAACCTTCCACTAACATAGACACCCTACCAAGCAGAGAGAGCCTTCCACGAACACACACCCTACCCGGCCGAGAGAGCCTTCCACTAACACACAAACCCTACCCGACCAAGAGAGAGTTCCATGAACACAAACTCCCTACCTGGCCGAGAGAGACTTCAACTAACACACACACCCAACCAAGCAGAGAGAGCCTTCCACTAACACACATTCCCTACCCAGCCGAAAGAGCCTTCCACTGACACACACCCTACCCAGCCAAAAGAGATTTCCACTAACACACACCCCCTACCCGGCCGAGAAAGCCTTCACCTCTACCCGGCCGAAAGAGCTTTCCACTAAAACACACACCAGATCCAGCAGGGAGATCCTCCCACTAACACAACCCCCTACCCAGGCAAGAGAGCCTTCCACTAACACACACACACAATACCCGGCTGAGAGAGCCTTCCACTAATATACAACCCCCTACCCAGCCGAGAGAGCCTTCCACTAACACACACTACCTAGCCGGCCGAGAGAACCTTCCACTAACACACTGTACCCAGCCGAGAGAGCATTCCACTAACACACACACCCTACCCAGCAGAGAAAGTCTACCATGAACACAAACCCTCTACCCAGCCGAAAGAGCCTTCCACTATAACACACCGTAACCAGCCAAAAGAGTTTTCCACTAACAAACACGCCCTAACCAGCCGAGAGAGCATTCAAATAACACACACCCTCTACCCAGATGAGAGAGTCTTCCACTAACAACCTTCCACTAACATAGACACCCT
>CATNWA010005218.1:0-14282 GCA_951230385.1 Staurois parvus
GGGGGGGGGGGGGGGGGGGGGGGGGTTTTTTTTTTTTTTTTTTTTTTTTGGGGGGAAATCCCCTTTCCCCAAAGGGAAAACCGGTAGACGGCCCCAGCGGGGGCTTTCTAAAAAACTCTGACGGGTTTTTCGGTTTTTTCCTTTCACAGGTTTGCACAAAAAAATTTTAAAAAACCCAAAAAAAAACGCAAAAAAAAAACCCTTCCCAAATCCGGGCCCCAAAAAAAACCCATAGGCTTTCCCTCTTTTAGGCCCTTACGTTCACACTACCCTTTGTGCCCCAGCCGCAAGAGGCTTTTGGGGGAAGTGGAAAAAACGTTTCCCCAAAACCCAACCTGCCAATTCTCCCACATTGCAGAAACCCTGGTGCGTTACTCGCAGAAAAAATGGACACTTGGGGTTGAGTCAGGAGGCTTTAAAAACCCTCCTTTTCCCTAGTCAAAATGGTGCCGCCCCCGCAAACGCCGGGCTGGTTTTTTGCGGTGGGGTTTTTGTGACCCCGTTTGGGGGGCTTTTTGCGGAGGCAAAAACCACCTTTTAAAATTAAATTAAAGGCTTTGCGAAGCTTTTTTAAAAACGCTCCGAAAAACCCCTAGAAAACCCCCTGAAAAAACCCCCGCAAGTCGGGGTTTGGGAGCTTTTGGGCCAAGCAAAAAAAAAAACGCCCCCTTTAAACCGGCCCAAATTGCTTCCCAAAACGCTAAGGGGCTTTTTCCAACGTTGGGTTAAAACAGTCAATTTTGGGGAAACGGGGGCCCTTCTGGGGGGGAAGGTTTTTTTCCCCGGGGGGTTCACAAAAAAACCCAAAAAGAAAACAAACCCAACCCCTTGTGGTTTTAACAACACCCAAACAACAGCTCCCCTCGAAGGGTTTTTCTCTGGTCCCCGGGGCCAAAAAAACGGGGGCCTTCCTTGCCCCCAGCCCTCCCTTCCACCTAAACTTCACAGTATGCCCTAAAGCGGGTGACACAAAACGTTCATTCCCACACCAGCCTTTTCATACTTTTAAACAAATCCCCCCCCTCTACCCAAACCCCTGCGGCTGATCAACTGCCCAACCGGGCAATGGACCCGGGAAAGGGCCAAACATTACCCCCTGCATTTCCCCCCCGCTGGGGTGTTTACACTGTAAATTTAAACCCTTTTAAGCGTAAAAAACCCCACCTTGTAAACTCGGCATTTTTCCCCTTTTTTTTATCGCACAACCATTTTTAAAGGCGGGGCAATGATCATAACCAACTTGAACTGTCTTCCTAGCAGGAAAAATATTTCAATGTTTTCCCAACCCCCCTTTTTTGTTTGGGCCAAACTTTCCCCTTCTCAACAATTCAAAATTCCTCTAAAATTTTTGTTGAGCTTTCAAAACCTTGGGAAGACCAGGGGGGCCCTTCCCCCCCTTCCTAAATTTGGGGAAAAGTACGGGCACCTAACCCACATAAAGGGGAAATCAGTTTCGTACCACAAAAATTTGTTTAAAAAATCTGGGGTCACAAGCACAGGTTTGGGCCCACAGAAGCTTGTTTAAAAACCCTTTAAATGCGGTCTCCCGGGGGTCAGGATTCCACTTCATGACTGACCCCCTACTCTTGTCAAACGTCAGTGGGGGGGCAATTTGGGGGCAAAATTGGGGAAAAAAAAACCCCCTTAAAATATCCTGTGATCCCAAGAAAAAACCCGGGGTTGTTTTTTTTTTTTTTACAGGGTTTGGGGGCCCCTTTGGGAAAAGCCCCCCAATTTTTTATTTATCTGAGGCCTAATGAGACCCCCCGACCAATTTTGAGCCCAAAATTTGGGCCCCCCCAACCCCCCCCCCAACCTTTTAAAAAGGAAAACTTTTTGGGGTTGGCGGTAAGGGGAACCCCGCTTTCCAAGCGAATCAACTACCGATTGCCCCAAACGGGGACAAAAAGGGGACTCCCAGTCCCGGACTGGGATTAAAGACATCGTCCAAATAGGCAGCTGCGTATTGGGGATTGATCTTAGCGTTTTGGGCCATCCAAATTTTTTGGAAAAGATGCAGGAGCACCCTGCAACCAAACGGTTTTCGGGTAGGCATCCCAATTTTAGAAAACACGTTTAAATTTTTTCCGAAATTTATTACAGAATCAAATTGTTTTCCAAACGGGTTTTGGGGGCTAAAAACTATGGGACTTGACCACTCCCCCTGTATATTCCTCGATCACTCCCCCCAATCCCAACATACCTTTTTTTCCTTTAAATTTACACGGACCCCCCGGGTGGGGAAAACTACGTTGCAAAAAAAAGTATTTAAACCCCTTGGGATTACGTGGGTTTTGCATGAAAAGGGCATAAAATGTGCTCTAACGCCCCCCAAATTCCCCCAACAAAAAAGAAGAACACAGCCCTGCTAAACCATAATACTACACAAACTTTTAAAATTTTCCCCCAGGGTTTAAATTTGCACATAACATGTAAAAAAACACAGTGAAAAGGGAGGAAAAATTTTGGGTGGGGCGCTGGGTTTAAAATTGATTTCCCTCCCAAGCTAATTGGGGGGCCAGTGGGGTGAGAAAACCCTTTGACTCCAATCAGTGTGATGAAAATTGGATGTGTTGCTGACAGCTGTCCGGCCCCTTAAAAACACACCCCCTTTTTTGGGGTTTTTTACGGGGTTTCAAGAAGCACGGGTCAAAATGTAAACCATGCCCCCGCAAAAAAGGGCTCTCAAAAGGGACCAAACGTCAAGAATTGTTTACTTGCATAAAGCGGGAAAAGGGGGGTTACAAAAAATCTTCCCAAAAAGCCTTGAGTTCAGGGGTGTCCACGGTAAGACAGACTGTCTACAAAGGGGAAAAATTTTTAGAAATTTGTTGCTCCCTCTCCCTAGCAGGGTCGTCCTGTAAAAATGACTGCAAGAGCACAGCGCAAAATTTCTGCAAGGTAAAGAAGAATCCCAGAGTGTCACCAAAAGGGACTACAAAAACTCGGCACATGCTAACATTTTTGTTGAAAAACCTCAACAAAAAGGGGAAAAACATTAAACAAAAGGGAGTCCCAAGGGGGGACCCCAAGGGAGGAACCCAAATTGCTGCCAAAAGAATTTTGGGCAGCACTTTTTGAAATTTTTGCAAAAGAGCACCTGGATTTTCCCACAGCACTACGGCCAAATATACTGTGGAAAAACCAGTAAAAACCAAATTGAGTTTTTTGGGAAAAGAACACACCCCCCTTTTGCGGGAAAAACCCGTATGACCATCTTTCCGCCAACTGAAGCTCTGCAAGGATGGGTGATGCAAAAAGGACAATGACCCAAACCCTACAAGTAATTCAAAAAAAAACAATGGCGAAACCCAGCACAGAATCCCGCCTTTTTAGTGGCCCAGCCCAAAACCCTGACCTAAAACCCGTTTGAAAGGGCTGGGGGAAATTACCTTAAAGAGCGATTCAAAACCAAATCCCAAGAATTTTGCAAACACGGGAAACTTTTTGGGGGAAAGGGAAAGGGGTCCAAAATTACTCCAAAACGCTGTCAGTCTGATTGCAACTACGGGAAAATTTTTGGGTTTTGGGGTTTTATTGCTTGCCAAAGGAGGGAAAACCCCAGTTTATTAAGCCCAAAGGGGGGTTCACATATTTTTTTTCCTCACTGCACGGGGAATTTTTTGCATGTTTTTGTGCAAAAAACCTTTGGCAACAAAAAAATTTTGTGTAGTATTATGTTAAACCGGGACGTGTTCTTCTATTGTTGTACTTAGATGACTTTCAGACACATTTTATCCCCAATTTCTTTCCCAAAACTCCACGTAACCCCAAAGGGTGTTCCCCCATACTTTTTTTTAAAAAACTGAAATTCTTTGCTGTATGACCGGGGTCAGCTCCGGGTGGGTGAGAGAAGAAATCTCCATTCTTTCCTCACAAACTCCTTAAAGTCCCTTCTGTTTTGGGCTACTGACAAGGTTTCAGTTTTTAAAGGGGACATGAGGGGCCACGGGAACCCACCCTTTTGGGGGTTTTTGGTACAAACCAACAAACTTTTCCCCGGGCTTTCCAAGGGGTTTTTGAGATTAACATGATTTTGATTTCTCGGGTTTTCCCTTTTCCCTTTGGGTTTGGGAAACTTTATAATTTACCTTTTTTTCCCCCCCTTTCCCCTCTGATTTCAAAAAGGGGCCTTGCCCACTTTTTTCGGAATTTACTTTCCACGGGGGGGACTTTTCACCACACCAAGGGGTTTAAGGTAGGGGGTCCCCGGCTCCCCGGGTTTTAAACCCCTTCTCTGGACCTTTCCCGGGCCCCCGCCCCCATGTGTTTTCCCGACAACGGGAAGACACTGCGATTCCCTTTTTTGCATCGTGAAAAAAATTTCTCGATGAAAACTTTTAAAAGGGCTGGACACTGGGGTGGACACGCCCTCCCCCGGGTTTTTTTTGCAACATCAGCAACCCCCTGGGAAAGTCTACCATACCCGTAGTTCAAAAGGGGAAAAACCCTTTAAAATGCCCGAGGGACCTTTTTCCCTATAAACAAACATGAGGAAAAGGGGGGCAAAAATCCCAAAATTTTTTTTTCCCCCTCCCTTTTTCCCCTACCTTTTTTAAAAATATTTTTAAAAGGGGGTTTTTTAAAACCTCCCTTTTCCCCCAAACCCATCGGGTTTGGGGGGGGGTAGAACCCCAAAGGGACGGAGATTTGGGGTTTTGAACAATTTTGCAAAATTTTCTTTCCCTAACTCTAAACAAAATGGCATTTCCCTGATCCGTTTAATTTCCTCCTTTGGGAAAACCTTCCCCGACTAAAACACCTGGAAAAAACTCTTTTTTCGATAGTTTTTTGCTGAGGGAATTTCGCAAGGGAATTGGGGTTCTGGATAAACCCGGGGGCCCTAGTCAAATATCACCAGTATGTGCTTTATGGCCCCAGGCAGACTTTTTCAAATGGAAACCCCCAAAATACATTCCCACTCTTTCAAACGGGACTATTTAATTATGGGGAGAGGGTACTAGCCCGGCCCGCAAAAATTGGGGGGGAGGGTTCAAGAACATATGTACTCGCTGACTGTTGGGGATCTCTGTGATCATGTGATCACTAGATTTGGCCAATCGAGTGATCAGAAATGAATAGTAAACAAGCTCTCTCGCTTCCTTATTCAAGACATCTATTGACTTTACTTCTAGTGAAAATATGCGCGAAAAATGATCGCTCCAGTAGTTCACAAGTGGTAACAAGGCTTATATCACAATACAAGCCTTCGTAAAATACCCTTGTACCATAGCTAGACCAAGCCTCTTCGTGCAACCCAATCACACAGACTCACTCCATGATTAGCAGCAAGAGAGCTAAGACAGCAATAAATTATTTAAGGCTTCTTACAGCTCTTTCTGTGTGTAATTAAGAAGCAATCAGTGTAACAAAAAAAAAAAAAAATATCAACCCCAACCACAATAGTAAGTAATCAGTCGTTCTCCATGGTGACACTGTACTGCTAGTAGTGATATCCAGTATAAAATATAAATATAAAACTAAACTTTTTCGTAAAATTAGTAAAAATTTGTTGGTTCTCCCACCTTCCCCGGGACCCCACCAACTTTTTTCCCCTTTCCCCAACCCCCTTAAACCGTCAAAAGGGGTCAGGAGGGGAGTTCGGGATTTTTTCCAGGTTTTTTCCCCCCGCGGGGGGAGTTTCGGTCCCCCCCGGGACTCCTCTCCTTGTCCCAAAACCTCCAGAAAGGGGGGAAAATTCTCCCCATTTAGGGCTTCGTGAAGCAGAGAGGGCACCTTTTCCCACTGAATATGAAACCCGGGGGGCCCCAGGGAAAACAATCTCTCCCAAATAGGGGTCGGGTAATTACGTGTATCACCTTTAAAAAACAAATAACCCCCAAAATTGTTTAGGGGGGAACCCTTGCGGGTTTTACCGAATCACTTCTCCCTAAGGTCACAACACAAAACCCCGGGGTTTTAGGGGGAGCATTTATTGGCTTTCCATAAACCTGCAACCCAAAACACTTTTTGCTTTTCCATGCTTTCCCCCCATGCTGCGTACATACCACCTTTTGAAAAAAAGGGACAGGGTTTTTCCCCCTAAATAACTTTTTCCCCACTTTGCATAGTTTTCATCATGAAAAGGGAAACATTTTTGCAGCAATTAAACCCAAAATGAAAGAAAACCCGATAACAAAATTTATATGTTCCATTTTCAAGGACCTCTAAACACCCCCTAAAGGGCCCTTTCCCCTGACCTATTTGGGCCATCTCTGGGTCCGGAGCCTACAGCCTCAAAATCCAAAACAGCCCCTGTCTTTTTTTCCCTGAGCCTTTGGGACCCCGGGAACATCTTAAACCCGTCCTCCGGATATTTTTTCCCCCGCCCTTATGCAAAATTGGGGTAGGGGCCCAGGGAATGAAATAATTCCTCGGGGCGGCGCATAGCTCTCCACCAGGTCCACCAGCTCTTTTGCAGACTTAGCGTCCCCAGGGCCCCGACCCACCCCCCTCAAAGTGGCGGGGGCGCACGTAAATATCGGGTCCATGCCCACACGCCCCCACAACCTGGGGCCGACAATACCTCTGGCGGGAAAGCCACTTCCTTGGGGAGATGTAAAAAAATCAAACATCTGGGATCAGGGTGGCTTGTCACCCCTGAAATGCCACTGATGAATCCGTTGACCCTGACTGCAATGGTGACACCCCGGGCGTGCAAGGACCTCAGCCCTTCATTTTCCCCCATAGTCCGGGCATCCCCGGGTTTTCCAGGTCATAAAAGGTTTTTTTGGGGGGTTCACCTGTAAAAAATTTGGTGCAAGAAAGCCCCTTGCCCATTGCTTTTTTTTTCCCACCCTTTTCCCAAAACGGGCAACCCTTTCAAAAATTTGAGGTAGGCCCCCCAAAACATCCGAAAGGCGTCAACTTTTTGAAAAAAAATTAGCGGGCCCCACCATTTTTTTTGCTCCCACTTGCAGGGGGCCCTCCCAGACCCCCTTTAATTGAAACCAAGAGTTGGGCCACCTCCTTAAGGATCTCTCGGTCTCCTTTGGGCCTCCGAAAATTTGGCAATTCGCCTCTTGTTTGCGCGGGCATTGGCCTCTGAAAACGGTGATTTTTTTTCCTGCGGGGGGGTTCGCATTTGGCCTGCAGAAAGGGGCCTCATAAACATGCCCATTTTCCCCCCACTTGCTCAGGTTTTTGGCCCACCAAATCCACCAAATGGGGGGGTTTAGCCCGGTGGGGGGGATCGCCTTCCCGGGGAAAAAACGGGGTAGACTGCACAGAAAGGCTTTTAAAACTCTGCCCTGGTTTGCCCAGTTTTTTTTAAAGGGTTTTTGCAACAAAAAAAAATCAAAAAAAACAAAACCGAAAAAAAAAACCCTTTGCCTTTCCAGGCACTAACAAAAACATAGACCCTTTCCCTCTCTTACGGGTGAACCCCCTTCCCCCCGTTTTGGTAAACCAAACCCAAAACAAAACCATAACGCAAACCTGGCTCTTGTGGTATAAACAATCACTTCCAACCACAACTCTCCCAGAATGGGTTCTCTGAGTCCCGGGCCCCCATGAGCGCCTTCCTTGCCCCACCCCCTGCTTTTTTTTAAAACCACCTGTTGGTGGTCACCAGGGGGCCCCAAAAATTCCGGCCCGGGAAACTACCTCTGCCTTTTGTGGCCCCCAAAAACCCCCGGAGGGGAACACCCCCCCTAAACTTCAAAATTATACCTAAACCCGAGGTGCCCATATGGGGGTTTAAATTTTACAAAAACTGGAGATTTCCAAAAATCAGACTCCCTTCTGCATAGAAACCAATCAGCTTCCCGTTTCTTTTGCCAAAGCTTCATTGAACAAGCTGACGTTAAACTAAAGGGTTTTTCCTTTTCAAAGGGAGTCGATTTTGGACTCCCCCAGCTTTAGTAAATAAACCCCATAGTGCCCAAACCCCCCACCAGGGCCTTTTAAATACTGCCCACCCCAGACTACAGCAAGAAAAAAATTTTAAATTTTAAGCTTCCCCAAATTTAAAATTTTAAATTGGGGAACAAGGAAAATCTCAAATTTTCCTTCCCAAGCTTAAGGGAGAAAAGGGCCTGGATTTTTTGGGTTTAAATACCCCCGGGTTTTTTGCTTTTAAATAAATGTAATCCTCTAAAAGCAGAACTTTTTCCTTCAATTTTAAAGGAACCCAAGTAAAGGAAAAAAGCAGTTAAATAGAACAAAACGGCAAATTTCATCTTCACGGAATCCGTCGTTTCTAATATAATAAAAACTTAAAACAGTATTTTTCCCTTTTCACTTTTTTTTTCCCCCCCTGAGAGGTACTACAAACTTTTAAACAACTTCATTTGTATTTCACTTACTAAAAGCCAATCTTTTTTTGTTGTTTTTTTTTGAAAGAGAAACTCAAAGCAAAAAGGTTTATGGTTTCATTTCAAAAAAAAATTTTTTGAGTATAGGCCAAACCCCCCCTTTTTTTATTTTTTTTAGAATGGGTTGCATGGAATGGTTAGACCCCCTGTCGGGTTTTATTTATCTTTGTCTGTGAAAAATGACCCCTTCTTTTTTGTCCTATGATCTTTGTCACCGGGTTAAATACAGTTAATTTATAAAATAAAAAAAAAAGGGGAAAAACCCAAGTTTGGGAAATTCAAGTGCCTCTGGGGGAAATAAATTTTCCCTCCACAATCCCTATAGTTTTCAGAGGGGGAATGGGGGGCTTGTTTTAAAGTTTTTTCCCTTGCTTTTTTAAAAAAAGGGGGTTGAAAAAATAATGGCACGGGTTTTAAATTTTAAAATTTAAAATAAAAATCCATAGGCAAAAGGGGTTTAAAAGGGAAAAAAAAAACAAAAAAAACCCCCATAGCCCAAAAAAGGGGGGGCTCAAAGGGAGTTTGAAAACAAAAAGAACACAGGCTTTTAAATTTTAAAGGACAGAGAAAAAAAAATTAAATTTTGGATGAAATCTCACCCAGTTTTTTTTTAAGATGTGATGCCCACATTGCTTTTTGTTTAAAATTGATTGAAAAGAGTTTAAAAATTGCCCACCTTCAGCTCTTTTAAAATCAATACAGCTAAAATGGGGAGGATTTTTTCCCAAAGCAAAAGTCCGCATTTTCTAATGGCCCCCACGCAAAAAAATAAGGTAAACCCTTTTTTGGTTAAAATTTTTGGGCTCCTTTCATTTCATTTACGGGTAAAAAAGGCTTTCAGTGTAGCACCCCCTCTCATTGAAAAAAACATAAAAGTACCACTGTTCACTGATGGATATGAAAGGTAAAAATTTTAAATTTCCCCGCTGTTTCCTAGATAATAGGGAAAAAGGGAAGTTAAAATGTGAAGAAACCCCAAAAAAGAAAAGAAACCTTAAAAAACAATTTTGCCACTAATGCCCCTGAAAGTGGAAAACAATATAAACATTTAAACCAGCAAGATTCCCTTTTCCCGCAGCTACTTTATGTTTTAAAAAGCTCTTTTCTGTTGGTAAATTTTCAGTTTTGAGCACACTTCATAATTAATCATTAAACCCGATAATGCTTTTTAAAAATTTCGGGTTTCCCGTTTAGTTTTTTTTTTTCTTTTTTTTTCAAAAATTGCCGTTTTTCCCAAAAATTTTACCAGGGGCTCCCTAAGTTGCGATTCCAAAACTGAGTAAGGGGTTTAACTAAAAAAACTACCCGGGAGTGGGGTAAGAAGATGGGTTCTGTATCAATTATCCACTGGGTTTTCCCCTTTTTAAGCATGCTCCAGCATTGTCCTCTTTTTTCCCCTTTAAACTAAAGCCCCATGAATCATTATTTTTACACAACTAGCAACTCTGCAATGGAAAGGGGGTGCATGAAAAGCGAAGCGGGAATGAACCCGGGTTTCACCGATAAAGGGGAATTTAGCCCGAAGCACAGAAATTTTTGAGCTTTAAACACACATTGTCAATACCGATTTTTAGCAAATTTTTAAAACCTCATAACCCGCCCTCCAATGTCTGTCAGAATATTAAAAATGGCACCACACAATTTCTGTACACACAGGAGTGGTGGAGGTTTTTGGGTTTTGCGCCAAAATTTAAAAAAAACACCAGCATGTCATTTTTTTGAGGCCTGGACCCCTTGCAGCTTTCCTCCATTGGGTTTTTAATGGTTTAAAGCTTGTAACCGTAAAACCCTTAAAAAGCAAAATATTGCATTTATGGGTTTTGTTTTGTGAAAATTTTTTCAAAGTGAAGCTGGACACTGGAAGAGAGGGGAGTATAAGTTCTCCAAAAAAACTAGGACAGAGCAGCTCCAGCCCCTTCCTGTTTTTTACACAGGGAGTTGTGTGGTAATGCCCAAATTGGGTTTTGTGGGTGGGCAAAACCAAAAGGGCAGCAATACCAGGAAGCACAGGGCTAATTTTTTAAACACTTCTCCTAGCAACACTAGGGTCGCTGGTTTCTTAAAACCCCCCCAAAACACTACCAAAAAACCCACCGCCTGGGGTTTGCATTTTCCCCCCTTGTGCCTGGTGAGTTTTCCCCCAGGTACTCCCCGTTTTTCCTTCCCCCCCATTTCCCAAAAACATGGGTGGAAAGGGTTTAAATTTGGGTCTTGCTAAATTGTATGTTTTAAAAATGAATGTGATTAGGGGCCTTAGATTGTAAGCTCCTTGAGGGCAGGGGCTTATTTCGAATGGAAAATAAAATAAATGTGAAGCACCCGATAAATTGACAATCTAATAAGTACCTGTAATTTAAAAAGTTCCCGATAGAAGCATTATTGCCATTTGGGAAAAACTTTTGGTTCGCGGGCCAGGGGCCCAAGGGGAAAAAAGAGATCAAACCTTTTTAAAACAATCTTTTAAAAAGTTTACAAAAAGGGCTGCTATCACACCCCCAACCAACCATAAAACCCCAAAGCAGATATTTTCCCCCTACAATTTACTTTTTCCTTCAAGGGACTTCAAATAGAAAAAAATACTTTCTAAAGCATTTATTTAAAAATTTTTTGAAGCTTTTTTTCCCAAAATTTCATAAAAACAATGAAAACACAAACAAAAAACTATAAAAGGTTTTTTGTACAGAGTAAAGCTGGGCCACAGTCAAAAATGGGGTTTACGACAAATTTTTGTAAAAAGCAAGCACACAAATTTTGCAGGCTTCATATGGAAGCCAAATTGGACCCTCAAGGCCCCTCCCTCCTGTGGGGGGCCCGAGTTTTAAAAAAGGGGAGCCATGTGAGACCCTCCCCGGGTTTTGGAGAAACCGCCCCAGGGGAGAAATGGAGGCATTTTGAGGCAGTGGTTTGCCTTTTTGAAAGAGTCCTCCCTTGAGAAAAGACCTGGGGTGCTTTCCAAAAGAAGCTCGGGCGGTTGTGGGGTTAAAAAACTTGGGGGCCTCCTCTGAGGGGGTAAAGAAGCCCTAAAGGCATTGTGAAAAGGAATAGCCAGGGTCTGGAACCAAGTGTCCAGGAGAAGTACTGAAAATTTAAGCTGGGTGATTTAAATGAGCCAGGGGGCCCTTGGCATTTTCCAGTGTATAAAATTTCTTTTCAATTTGGGAGAAGAAAACCCCTGCTTGATTTTTAAAAAATTAATTTGTGAACTTTTGCCTTTTTTAAAATAAAAAGTGGGCTACCAACCCTTTAAAAATAGTTTCCTGTCTCCGTGAACTCACTTAAACAACGCATCTCCCAAAGAGGGGCTGGTGGAAGATGTGGGCAAACTAAGGGTTAAATCCAGGCCTTCACACCAAATTTGGTGAGTCCATATCAGGAACTATTTGTTGCGTGGGGAAGTGCACCCAAGGCAAAAGGGCCCTTTCCCGTGTTGAAAGGGGGTGTACCGTAAAAGGAAAAGAAAAATTTTCGGCAGTGAACTGTTATAAAAGTTTCTGTGTGCAAAAAGGTGTTTGTGATTGCAGTGAACCCCCTGCATGGAAAATTTGTATTGTTTTTGCAATAACCCAAAAAATTTTTCCGGGTCTGCAAAGAACTGTGAAAAAAAAAAATTGTTTGTGTGCCGGGGAAACGGACTGAAAACCCCTTGGGCCCCCCCGGGCAATAGGGGATCTTTGGGGCCCCGTGACCTTGGGCCCAAAACCAAAAAACCCCTAAAAAAAAAAAAAGGTACCAGGGGAAATCTCATGGGCCCCCTACTGACCCCGGGCCCTGGGGGCAGTCCCCCAAAGTTTCCAAAATGGCCCCAACTTTGAAACCTTTGGGTGTGCTGACTGAAAAGATGGGAAAGTCAACGTGCAAAAAGGGAAGCAAGGTTTGCTAAAATTTAAAGAGACTTTTTAGGGTGTAAAGGGAATCCAACCCACATGCACACCCCCCCCCAAAGGGGGGGACATAATCGGGAAAATATAAACGTATATAAGACCGTGATAGGGCTTTCAAAAGCCCGCACTACCTCTAGCCCCCCCACTAGGGGGAGACTCCATTTCCAATCCAGCGGCTAAACCCCCCACACACAGGCGGGATTTTAAAAATTATATAAAACATTGGAAACACAAAAGGGGTTAAAAGGACACCCTTTAACCCAATCGGCACACCCTTCTGGGAAATTCCTCCACTATTTCAAACCAGCTAGAGTTTTTAATCACTCTTACACCCACAAACCAGACACAAAACCCAAACGGTAGCTTGCCACCACCAACAGTTTTTTTTCCCGCAGACGGCCTGCTGGGCCACCACACAACACACCCCCGGATCTCCATCAAGCAAAATCTGTTACCTTTACAATCTGCATGCAACTCCCCAACACCAGTGCAATTGGGTACCGAAAAGGGAAAAGAAAATTGACCGAGCATATAAAGACACTGCAATAAAAAACAACCTCTCCGGAAAAATATAGCCCCCGGGGATATGAGCCCGACTTAAGTACCAAAGTCCCCTTAATTAAATTTTTTTATTTTTAAAAACCCGAAAATGGGCAGTGCAAAAATTTTTACAAAAGTAAAAAAATTTTACAAAAAGTAAAAAAAATAAAAGAAGACATAAAAATTGGCTATTGATAAAAAAAAAAGGGGAAATAAAAACAGAAAAAAAACTTTTAAAACCAAGTTTTACCTGCCCCCGAGCAAGTCAAAAAGTTGAAATTTTCCCACCAGTCAAAAAAACCCCCCTTTTTTAAATACGGAAAATCACCTTCCTTTATCCAATTTCCCAATTTATGGAAATTGGACTAGGCTGGACATTAGCCCTTGGGCCTCAACTCTGGGGGGGTTTTCCTTACCAGCCTCAGGACATTCGGGGACTGAAATGCCCAAAGTCGATTGGACAGGAAGGGTTTGAAATCACCAAGTCAGGGTTTTGAATTTCCAACACCAGCGCATCAGTTTGCACGACAGTACTGTCACTGTTCAGCGTTGTAATCAGGCCCAAATAACCTTTTTTCTGCATTTTTTGGATTCTACATAGGCAACAAATACTTTTTTACATGCGATTACCCTACTGTGTGCCAATCAGAAAAAAGTTTTTAATCTCTCTGCAACTAATATTTTAGCTTTTATGGGGAGAAATATATTCCTTTTGATCTGTGAAAATTACGTCAAAGCTCAGACACATCGGAACCACCTCTGGTCTCCCGCTGTGTCATGAAACCCAACTGTCTAAAGCCTTTTCCCTTTCCCGATTTCCAGAAGGTACAAATCTATTGGCATCCCGGACCTCCAGTCTAGAGGATGTTCTTCCTTTTTAGTGTAATTGGGAACATATGTCTCTGAGAACACTTAACTTACTTTAATAACATGGAAAAACAGATAAACCAAAGTCATATTTTTTTAAAGGTCACATTCAGCTCCAAATCTTTCCCTTTTATGTCCATATGGTAAGGGGATGTTGCTAAGCAAGTCCCACATAGTCCAGAGAGTCGCCAGTGGAAATTGCTGTGGACTGGGCAAGACATTTTCAGCATTTAGGCCAAACCGAAGAGGAAACAAGTCCCTGCCATATGAAAGGAGAGGGCTGACCAGAGGGGGAACCCCGAGGGATTTTCCATAAACAACACGAGGAGGCCAGTTGGGGCGCTGTGGACCTGGGGTATGCTAACAAGCATCTGACAGATAGGTTCAAGAGGAGCCATTGGGAGTGCTGGTGAAGTTTTTCTGGGAAAAGTCTCCCCGGGGAAAATGAAAGAAGGGTTTTAGTAGAAATGGGTCCATTTCAATAAAATTGGGGCGAAGAGTACCATGCTGGAATTGGTGTTGGGGCACGGGATCTTTCTGCCCCAGATTCGGAAAAACAGCTTGATGTAATAAGTTTGAGGAATAGCCTTTTACCCGCAAGTCCAGTTTCCCGTTCCAAAAGGTTTGGCTGTTTCCCCTGGCAATGGGAATCATTAACCTGTAGGAGGTGTTGGGGGAG
>CATNWA010005219.1:0-14610 GCA_951230385.1 Staurois parvus
GTTTAAAAAAAAATTCGGGAAATCTGACCTTTTTGCTGTTAATTTATACATGGGAAAAAAAATCACAATGTATTAAAAAGAGTTGTTGTCTATATCAGCGATCACAACTCAATGACATTGTACTATGAAATAATAAAAAAATTATAGTTAAAGTTGGATTGCCCAAGGCAAAGCGCCCACTCTTTTTTTTCTTATTCATCAGATAATGAGCCCCCTTGCCTCTATTCATGAATTTAAATTGCTCTGAATTTCCTGAATAATTAAAGAGGGATAAAAAAATACTATGAAGGTGCTATTGAATAACTAGGCAATATTTTTCATGTTTTCACACAACACTTAACCTCTGATGTTACGATGGTACTAGAAAGCTGTCAGTCAACGTCTTTTTATATTCTTTCCACTTCTGCCTGGGTCAAGGCTTATCGCTGCAATGCCATTCCCCCGTTAGCATGGTAACTAAGGACAGGTATTAAAGCCAGACTGTTTCACAGAGTGATGTAGTGCAGTCCTGTGTTTACAAAGCAAGCTATTAAAAAGCATACATGAATATAAATATGTAGGTCAGATTTAAGCACTCGAATGTACCAAAGCTGCACAAGGACCGTATAATGCATTGAATTGGAACAGCAACTGACGAAAACACTTCTCAGTGCTTATCAGACTGCTAATTTGTCTCTATGCTATCGTTCTTCTGAAAAAGTATTAAATTTAATGAATAGTAGAAAAAAAAAATCCCAAGTAGATCAGCATCTTTCTTTCATCATTCCTGATTCTCAGTTTGAACTTTCAGCAAGTCATGTTGACCACGTCTGGATTCCTAAATGCATTGAGTTGCTGCCATGGTGATCTGGCTGATTAGCAATTTGTGTAAAATAATTGAACAGGTGTACCTAATAAAGTGGCCAGTGAGTGTATATTGTAGAACACGATTGTGCTCTACACAGTAGACATGGGGGATAATATAGCAACAATATGAAGGCATACATGGAGTGTGCACATCAAGAACATAGTCGGGAATGCCTTTGACAGAATAGATGTGTCTGTATGAATCTCTGCAATTTGTCACCATCCCCTGAGGACCCTATAAGTCATCAGCCACCACCACTTCTTTCTTGAAGACTTAAACCCACAGTTATGGCCATTCAGGAACAGGGGACTGTCATTTTATTTTAAAGCAGACTAAAGTCCTAAGTGTAAACAAATAGTTGTGGCAACTGACAGCAACTGTGTCCTCCTGTGGTGGGGGAGGACATGAGCTGATATTTACTCAAAGGCATGGATGAACTTAGTAGGAGTGTAGTGGGGTACTGGAGTGGGAGGCAAGCATAGTTGGGGGATGGAGCAGCAACAGCAATCAAAGTTAACAGGGGGGAAGAGGCTGGGGGTGAGTGGAGATTAGCGAGGGTACAAGCAAATCAAGGAGACAGGGATGTCAGAATCTTTCTGTGATACAGTTTTTAAAGATATATTATATTCTATACATATACAATGTACTTGCATATAGCAGCATGAGCTTTTCCTAATTGAAATCTCCCTAGAAAAAACAAAACTGCCTACTGCATCTATTATGTGTTCTCTATAAGTGGGGTCATTCCTAGAACTGATCTATCGACTTTATAGAAAGAGCTTGATTACATCTGAAGCGAGCAGCAGTTCACAGTGCAGTTTGCTAAACTACTTTAAGAAAAGTCATTAGCCTGTTGTTCTCATTATGTATTATTTATTAGCATGAGGGCCAAAGAATATACAATCAATGTAGGCTGCTTGTACACAGCTGGGCACATAGTAGGAGAGGAGACATTGGAGGACCTTATCCATAACTTAACAAGTTAATGCAGAATGAAAGTAACAGACAGATTAGGATGCCTTTATCCACTGCATTATTTAGGAAAATACCTGCACTATGTCCTCTTGTATATTTTTAGGAAGTAAATCTGAAATTGTCTACAGTAAATCCATGCAGTCTGTTATAAGATGCATCATAGAAAAAATATACATTTTATTAATGGTCTTGCTTTAGAATTGATGAAATGTGGTGGATATATAGCAGGTGTTTAAATGTAATGTGAACTAAACTGATTTTTATTATACAATGTAGAGATTCAAGGCAATAGACTCAGGGAGGGGAGAAGGTGGTAAGCAGGAGGGACAGTTGCTCTGGGGCGTAGTGGGAGTTTGGGGGGTTAGGGAGAGGATTTATGTTCAGAGGGGACATTTGAGGGGTGATTTGTGCTAGGAAAAGGGAATTTGGGGAGAAAGAGAATTTGAGCTGGGAGGAGGATTTGTATTGGAAGAGGGAGAATTTTTTGTGTGGGAAAAATTTTGGCTTGCAAAGGAAATTATTTTTGGGGTGGGGGGGGTGTATGTTTTTTATTCTCATATATTTTTGGGGGGGAAGGTGGTGCTGTCTGTTATCTTCCCCCCTGGGTGCTAGGTGACCTTGTCCCTGCCCTGGACAGCATTATATGTTTGTGCCAAGCTGAACATAGAGGAGGCGGCAGGGTTTGCACCAGACTCACCCATGGGGGATATCTGCCATAGACTCCCTGTGTGTTATATAGGGTTTGAGAGAGTAAACACTGTACCTGTGTTGGTCACCTTTAATAGTGACCCCAGTGTTTGCTATTGAATAAAGATACTTGGTTGTTTCAGGAGGCAATAATACATTTCCAAGCAAATCTGCACATCTTTAAAAGGTATTTTCAGCCCGGCACCTAAATACACAATTGAAACATATTTGATGGAATCTGCCACAGGCATGGACTCACTCACCCATGCCATGCAAACTGTCTAAATAGTAAAAAGGAGGATAATATTTTCAGAACCTGCAGTTCTATGGTCATTGTGCCACTGTTCCACCCCTGCCTGTTCTTTGGACATTTAGAGAATGGATTCACACTGATGATACCCACCATCACCCATCTGCTTACAGATCGATCTCAAAGTCAGCTTGTATGTGACACTTCAGTTCAAAGGCTTTGGATATACATATATACATGTACATACACCAGTTGATCTGAATTTTTTTTACAACCTTAGAAAGAATACACAACTGAACTAACGCATATTTTTATGTGTTTGCCAGAAGCTTTTTCAGTTTTATGTTACCGTGAACTGAGTTGGGTCTGGTTTACTTACGTCAAGCTTTAAGCAGTCTGTAAACATATTTAAAGCTCAGTATGTTATAAATACTTTGACCATTATATTACTGTGATTTATGATAATGTACCATCTGCTAGTTCTTAAAATAAGTGTAAATTTATCATTGTTAAGCCTATCAAATTTAATGTCACATATGTATGATTAGTTTTTTATAAATAATCATTAGTATTAAAGTGTTACTAAACACACAGTACACACAGATCATGGAAATGTAATTATTTTATTAAAAATATAAACTGATAAATACCTTTTCTAATCAGAAGTTAGAGAAGTCTTGTGACCTCTACCAGTGTCCAGCACAGCACTGGCTAAAGCTTGTAGGAGGAGTTTTCTTTCTGCTCTAGGAGGATGCAAAACCCCTGACCTCTGTCTGACAAGTGCTGATTGGCCCTATGCACTCTCCCAAGAAAAAAAAAAACCTCTCTAGCAATTCACACCAAAACTGAGCATGTCCAAAATGCCTACGGTTCAGTCTGTCTTATCAGGAGATATGAGGTAGTTGCTTGAAAAAGCAGAGGAACAGAGAAGACAGGAATCAAAACGGCCTTTTTACACAATGCAGATGATTAACCCCTTAGGTTCCACAGTGAGTATAACAAGCATGCTTTACTGCATATAAAGACTGATTTTACTGTTGTGGTTTTAGTAACACTTTAATCATGGGTCATGTAGGAACAATTTTATACAAATTTTTTATATATTTATAAACCCTGCCTCTTTTAACAGATAACCTAAAGTGGTATTACACCCAAAAGCAAACATTTGTTATATTGCAGCTTACCAACTCTTACATGTCATGGCTGCATTGTTTTTTCTTTTTTAGGATACATTTTTCTGTTTTTCACCTGGTGGTCTGTTGTTTTTCAAAAGAACAAGCTGCAGGGGTGCTTAAAATGATCAGATTTTAATTATTTAAAGTATGTAAAAACTTTATCTCAAAAGGAAACAAAACTATTGTTGTAATGACTTATATAGTGTGAGCTGGAGTTTGGCTTAAATTTGTTAGCGTATCTAAATCTGCTAGTGCATCTAACATTCCCTCCCCTCAGATTGAAAATACCGCTGTTCATACTGTAGTGTCTCGTATTACAGTATGGACATGGGGGTGCCCCATGCACTCCAAAGTAAGGGTGCTCTAATACAGGAAGTGTGTTTAACTGGCAAGATCACCAGGTGAAAACAGAGGCCTAAAAAAAGAAAACTAATACAGCCATCAAATCTAATTATTGGTATGCTGCAATATATAAAATGTTTATTTTTTTTTAAATATCACTTTAACATAAAGACCTACATTCCATTATGATCCAATATAAGCCATTCATTGGCTGCATTTATGAAAAAGTATAAAAATTCTCTGTATATTGACCACAACACAGATTCATATGTAAATAACAGTAATTTTACAGTGCAACTTTGATTTGGATGCTACTGGGTAGTATAAAGAGGTTTTTCTTTTCATCTGAGACACTCTGATAACTAAAACCATTATTTATGTGACAATTGTGTAATGTTTTGTCTGACAATTTCGGAGCACTCTGCAGTAAACTTAAAATCAACGCAAATGGATTTTTTTCAGGCGCTCACTACATTAACTGTTGATAGATGAACTAGGATTTCCATCCAGAGTAGATACAACTAAAGCAGATGGTGGAACACAGAGCATTAAAAGTGTATGTAAACTCTAATGATGCACTTCCCCTTTTCTGCAATCTCTTTTGATCTGTTAATAATATACCATTTTTTATATCAGTTTGAGACAGTTCAGACCTGTCTTGGTTCCTCTGCAAACTTCCTGTGTTATCTCAAAAATGTCTGTTGAGCCCTTCTGATTCTTATTAGAGATGAGCGAATCGAAGTAGGCGAAGTGGAATTCGTTTCGAATATTAGGAAAAAAATTTCGAATTCGGTCGAATCCGAAAAATAAGCAGACTTCGGATGCTGACGAATCTAAATTTTTTTCCTAAAATGGCGGCGACATGTGCGGCGACGGAGCGGGGGATGTCTGGGAAGGCGCGCAGAACAAGGCGCGCCTGACCCATAATGCATTCATTCATGACATGTGATCGCATTAGCCAATCAGCAGCCAGCCAGCCAGGCACTGTGTAATGGTCGAGCTATAAATGGCGGGCCATTTTAGAATTCTCCATTTGCCTCCAGTCATTCAACCAGAGCAGACCTGGCTGTATTTCAGGGAGAGAGTTTAGGGCCACAGAAACGTTACTTAGGGCCACAGAAACGTTTACTTAGGGCCACAGAAACGTTACTTAGGGCCACAGAATCGTTAGTTAGGGCCACAGAAAACGTTAGTTAGGGACACAGAATTGTTACTCAGGGACAGACAGAATTGTTACTGAGGGCCACAGAATCGTTACTTAGGGCCACAGAAACGTTACTTAGGGGCCACAGAATTGCTACATTAGGGACAGACACAGAATTGTTACTGAGGGACACAGATTTGTTACTGAGGGCCACAGAATCGTTACTTAGGGCCACAGAATTGTTACTTAGGGACAGACACAGAATTGTTACTGAGGGACACAGATTTGTTACTGATGGCCACAGAATCGTTACTTTAGGGCCACAGAAACGTTACTTAGCGGGCCACAGAAACGTTACTTAGGGCCACAGAATTGTTACTTAGGGACAGACACAGAATTGTTATTGAGGGTAACACAGAATTGTTACTGAGGGCCACAGAAACCGTTACTTAGGGCCCACAGAAAACGTTACTTAGGGCCACAGAATTGTTACTTAGGGGACGACACAGAATTGTTACTGAGGGACACAGATTTGTTACTGAGGGCCACAGAAACGTTACTTAGGGACACAGACAGAAACGTTACTTAGGGTCCACAGAATTCGTTAGTTAGGGCCACAGAAACGTTACTTAGGGACACAGAATTGTTACTCAGGGACAGACACAGAATTGTTACTGAGGGATACAGAATTGTTACTGAGGGCCACAGAATCGTTACTTAGGGCCACAGAAACGTTACTTAGGGCCACAGAAACGTTACTAGGGCCACAGAATTGTTACATAGGGACAGACACAGAAATTGTTATTGAGGGACACAGAATTGTTACTGAGGGCACAGAAACCGGTTACTTAGCGGCCACAGAAACGTTACTTAGGGCCACAGAATTTTACTTAGGGACGGACACAGAATTTGTTACTAGAGGGACACAGATTTGTTACTGAGGGCCACAGAAACGTTACTTAGGGCCACAGAAAACGTTACTTATAGGGCCACAGAATCGTTACAATTAGGGCCACAGAAACGTTACTTAGGGCCACAGAAACGTTACTTAGGGCCACAGAATTGTTAACTTTAGGGACAAAAGACACAGAATTGTTACAGAGGGACACCAGAATTGTTACTGAGGGCCACAGAACATTACTTAGGGCCACAGAAACGTTACTTAGGACACAGAATGGTTACTCAGGGACAGACACAGAATTGTTTACTGAGGGATACAGAATTGTTACTGAGGGACACAGAACCGTTACTTAGCCAGGGCCACAGAAACGTTACTTAGGGCTCCACAGAATTGTTACTTTAGGACCAGACACAGAATTGTTAACTGAGGGACACAGATTTGTTAAGCTGAGGGGCCACAGAAACGTTACTTAGGGCCACAGAAACGTTACTTAGGGGCCACAGTATCGTACTTAGCGGCCACAGAAACGTTACTTAGGGCCACAGAAACTTTACTTAGGCCACAGAATTGTTACTTAGGGACAGACACAGAATTGTTACTGAGGGACACAGAATTGTTACTGAGGGCCACAGACAGATACCGTTTACTTAGGGCCACAGAAACGTTTACTTAGGGACACAGAATTTTTACTACAGAGGACAGACACAGAATTGTTACTGAGGGATACAGAATTGTTACTGAGTGGACACAGAAACGTTACTTAGGGCCATCAGAAACATTACTTAGGCCACAGAAACGTTACTTAGGGCCACAGAATTGTTACTCAGGGACAGACACAGAATTGTTACTTGAGGGATACAGAATTGTATACTGAGGGGACACAGAACCGTTACTTAGGGCCACAGGCCACACTTACATAACTTTTACTTTACTTATAAGGCCACAGAATTTTAACTTAGGGCCACAAACAGGACACAGAATTGTTACTGAGGGACACAGAGTTGTTACTGAGGGCCACAGACAAACGTTACTCAGGGCCACAGAAACGTTACTTGGGCCACAGAATCGTTACTTAGGGCCACAGGAAACCGTTACTTAGGGCCACACCGAGAAACTTACTTAGGGCCACAGAAATTGTTACTTAGGGACAGACACAGAATTGTTACTGAGGGACACAGAATTGTTACTGAGGGCCACAGAACCATTACTTAGGGGCCACAGAAAAGTTACTTAGGGACACAGAATTGTTACTCAGGGACAGACACAGAATATGTTACTGAGGATACAGAATTGTTACTGAGGGACACAGAAACAGTTACTTAGGGCCACAGAAACGTTACTTAGGGCCACAGAATTGTTACTTAGGGACAGACACAGAATTGTTACTGAGGGACACAGAATTGTTACTGAGGGCCACATGACACCGTTACTTAGGGCCACAGAAACGTTACTTATGGACACAGAAACATTACTTAGGGCCACAAGAATCGTTACTTAGGGCCACAAGAAACGTTACATAGGGTCCCACAGAAACTTTACTTAGGGCCACAGAATTTTTTACTTAGGGACACTGGGAATTGTTACTCAGGGACAGACACAGAATAGTTCCTTGAGGGATACAGAATTGGTTACTGATAGGGACACAGAAACGTTACTTAGGGCCAACAGGAAACGTTTTACTTAGAGGCCACTGAAACCGTTTACTTTGAGGGCCACATAATTGTTACTTATGGACAGCAAGACACTAGAATTGATACTGAGGGACCACAGGAATTGTTACTGAGGGCCACAGAACCGTTACTTAGGGCCACAGAAACGTTTACTTAGGGGACACAGAATTGGTTTACTTAACAGGGACAGACATCAGAATTGTTACTGGAGGGAATACCGAATTGTTTACTGAGGGACAACAGAACCGTTACTTAGGCGCCACAGAACACGTTATATTTTTTTTTTTTTTTAGGGCCACAGAAACTTTACTTAGGGCCACAGAAATTGTTAACATATGGACAGACACAGAAATTGATACTGAGGCGGACACAGAATTGTTACTGAGCGGCCAACAGAACCATTACTTAGGGCCACAGAAAAGTTACTTAGTGACACAGGAATTAATTGTGTACTCATGGACAGGACACAGAATTGATTACTCGATGGATACAGAATTAGTTACTGAGGGGTAGGACACAGAAACGTTACTTAGGGCCACAGAAACGTTTACTTTAGGGCCACAGAAGTGTTTACATAGGGACAGGACACAGAATTGTTTACTGGAGGGAGACACACACGAATTGTTTACTGAGGAGCCACAGAACCGTATACATTAGGCCAACAGAAACGTTCACTTAGGGACACCAGAAACATTACGTAGGGCACACAGAATCGATACTTAGGGCCACAGAAACGTTACTTAGTGGGCCACTAGCAAACGTTACTTAGGGGCACACAGACATTGTTACTTAGGGAGACACAGAAATTGTTACTCAGGGACAGGACACAGCAATTGTTACTTGAGGTATACAGATAAGTATACTGAGGGACACAGAGAAACGTTACTTTTAGGGCCACAGAAAACGTTATTAGGGCCCACAGAAAAACGTTATTTGCTTAGGGCCTACAGAATTGTTTACTTAGGGGACAGACACAGAATTGTTACTGAGGGACACAGGAATATGCGTCTTACTGAGGGCCAACAGAAACCCTTACATACGGGCACAGAAAACGTTACTATGGCCACACAGCATTGGTAACTCAGGGACACGGACACCTGAATAGTATGTATACTGAGGGATACAGCATTGTTACTGAGGGACACAGGAACTCGTTACTTAGGGCCACAGAAACGATACTTAGGGCTACAGACAAACGTTACTTTAGAAGGGGCCACAGGAAACGTTACTTATGGCTACAGAAACGTTACGTTAGGGCCCCAGAATCGATACTTAAGGGCCCACAGTAATTCGTTACATTCGGGACACAGGAAACGTTACTTAAGGGAGTGACACAGTAATTGTTACTCATGGACAGACACAGAATTTGTTTACTGAGTGACACAGAAATTGTTACTGAGTGGCCACAGAAACTGTTTCCTGGTGGGCACAGAACTGTTACATTAGGGCCCACAGAAACGTTTTACTTAGGGCACAAGAATACGTTACATTAGGTCTACAGAACCGTTACTTAGGGGCCACAGAATCGTTACTATAGCGGCCACAGGAATAACATTAACTAGGGCCACAGAAAACTTACTTAGGGACACAGAATAGTTACTCAGGGACAGACACAGAATTGTTACTGAGGGTTTAGGCCACAGATTTGTTACTGAGGGCCATACCGAACCGTTACTTAGTGCCAAACCAGAAAACGTTACTTAGGGACATCAGAATTGTTACTCAGGGGGACAGGACACAGAATTTGTTACCTCAGGGACAGACACAGAAATTGATTACTCAGGGGACACAGAATTGTTACTGAGCGGACACAGCCAGCAAAATAAATTGTTTTCTGAGGGGACACAGTATTGTTTTACTCAGGGACACAGAATTGTTAACTGAGGGACACAGAATATGTTACTGAAGGTACACCAGGAATTGTTACTTGAGGGCCACAGAACTGTTTAATTAGGCCACCCCACAAGGAAAAAAAAAAAAACGTTACTCTACGGGACATCAGAATTGTTAACTCAGGGGACAGACCATCACGAATTGTTTACTCAGTTACCTCAGAACTCGTTAAAGCGTATGTCAGCAACAACATGCAGAGGAAGTGGCAGAGGAGGCAATGTTTCGGGATGGAGCGGGGAAGCGAGCAGCGTGGCAAGCTGTGGCAGGAAAGGTGTCGAGCAGCACTATTCCGCAGCCTGAGAGGCCAGTGGCTCCCTGTGAGTCATCCAGCCGGATCCGTGTCCTCCCAACCGACAACGCCTGGACCGTCATCGATTGGTTGGCTCGGTCGTCTTTCCTCATCCCAGGTCACCTCTGACACCTACAGCCAACGGTCAAGTGGGTATCGTCAGGACCACAACCGTTAGTTTGGCATGGAGCCCGGAAGCCAAGGCCACATGAAATCACGTGGTCTCTATAACCTGCCCCTGTCCTTTTGGTGTTCCATCCACCAAGCGACGTATCGTATGCTGTGGTACGCAGCCCACACTGTAGCAGTGAGGAAGAGCTAACAGTGGAGCGGTCAGGAACGGGGGAAGACATCCGCCTCTTCAGCAGCCAGGCGGAAGAAGTAGTGTCGAGGAGAGTGGCTCGGTAGCCGGTCCTAGAGACAGGTCAGTCTCCTGAAACCCACACGCAGCTTGAGAGGGCTAGTAAGTGAGGCGGAGACCCTAGTTGATGATGATGAGGGCTGATCGCACTTGGCAGCCTCGTCGTCCATCAGGCTATTGCTATATCCGCATCCATCAGGAGACAGAGGGTGGCAGCATTTGGGCAGCGTGCAAAACAGTCGGTGGGTTGCCCAGTGAGGCAAGCAGGGTCGCAGAGGTGTCAGTGGAGGCAAACGGCCACGGATGTAACAGCACCAAGCTCCACTGCAGGCCTACCACCACGGCCAAGTAGTTGGTGCCGGTGTTGCACCTGAGGAAGCAGCAGTCAGCCAGTGAGAGGATATCGGGGTGCAAAGTTTAACTCACTCTGGCGGGTGTGGCAATTTTTTTGTCTAAGCCGCGCCGAGGAAGTAAAAACCGTAGCCGTATGTCGACTAATGTGTGCCTGTAAAGTCAAGCGAGGCCAGGGGGCCCTATGTTTGGGACTACAGCGGTTGCGGGCAGCTTTTATGACATGCGGTCGCCATATGGTGGCCCTGGGAAAACTCAGTGATAAAGATACGGCGTTTCTGCCTGCCCCAGCCCCCGCTCCATCACACCGCGTCCTTTTACTTGCTCCGTCACCCCCGACGTCAATTCGCCTCTATCAGCCAGTCAAGGCCTGCCAACACCCTCTGCTGTAGGGGAGTTGTCGCTCGTATGCCCTCTTACTGCTCGGTTCAGTATGCTCCTTCCTCCTGACTACTTCCTCCTTCCAAACGGATTCCTGTCAGCAGTCTTTCTTGGAATCCGTTTCCAAGAGACATCAGTTTGCTTGAGCACAGCACCTCCGACGGTGCACAAAAGCTGAACGTCCTCCAGTCCAAGTTGCTGGTAGCTGCAGTCCCTCCCTGTCCAAGTGGTGGACTCAGCCACCTTTACGAGTAAATGATTGGCTTGTGCCGGCGCTCCGCGGGTGGAGAGTGCTGCCACGCCGTCCATTTTCTTTCCGCCAATAAGGGCAGTGCCAGCCTAGCGCAATTCAACATGTAGAAGAGTATGGTGGGCCAGTACTGTCTTTGGAGCATGTAGGTCTCCTGCCAAAGTTGCACGGCAAGCGCCGAGGCGTTGTGGAGCCTGTAAACTATGGTCAGATGGACAGTTACATGTCATGTACGGCCCCACTGGGTCGGAACGTGGATGCCAGTCACAGCTCGCACCAGCAACTTGGAACAGGTTCACGTGCCGCTCTTTGCCCTCCACGTTTGCACTCGTCCTTGGTCCACATAAAGATGCTCCGCCTCCTACCACTATTTTCTCCTTCTGTGTCCCTCAGCCGCCACCAAAAAACACAGAGCCCTGGGCCAAGTATCCCATTACGCACGGACCGGCATAATCACATGATGCAGTGCGCAAACGAGATGTCACGCCTGTGATTGCACCTGGTATGCCTTTGGCGAAACGTAGTCACACAGGGGGAGGAACCTTCTCACGAGTATATGAAACAGAGAAATCGACAGATGGCTGTCTCCGCGCAAACTGAAAATTCGGAAACCATGTATGACCGGACAACGGAAAGAACATGGTGTCTGACTCTAGGACGTCAAGAAGAGGTTGTATGCCATGGCGCCCATGCATGGGCTCACGTGTGTTCAATCCTGTTTTGTCAAGAAGCGGTTCCTTAAAATCCAGCCATCCTCCGCTTGCAAGAACATACCTTAAAATTGTCACGAAAAAACTTTGCATGCATTTCAGCCATTCCTACACCGCAAAGCACACCCTACTTGAGCTGCAGCGGCCGAACGGAATTCACTGCTTGGCAGTTACGGGCCTCCATAGCCTGCTGCCAGGCCCCTAATCTGCATGGGCCCCTTATACGCCTCCTCATGCTGCTGCCAGTCCAAGTCTGTCTAATGGGTCCCTTTACGGCCTCCATTGCTGCTGTCTCCATTCCACACTCTGCCATGTGCACTTTCAGGTCTCTTCACATGCTGGATGGATGTGTTCACATTTTTTGTCATTGGGTGCTGGCCGGATTACGGGCCTCCCATAGTGCTGCCAGGCCCCTAATCTGCCATGGGCCCTTATACCGGCCTCCTCCATGCTGATGCCAGCGTCCAGTGTCTCTCATGGGTCCCTGTACGCTCCATTGAGCTGTTCTCCATCGCCACTCTCTGCATGTGCCACTTTCAGGTCTCCTTCCCTGTGGTGTGGTTCCATTTGTTGTCATTAGGGTGCCCCTGCCCAGATTACGGGCCTCCCTAGCTGCTGCCCCGGCCCCTAATCTGCCATGGGCCCCGTACTGATCTATGCTGCCTGCCAGGACCGTAAATCTGTCATGGGGCCCCCCTGTTGTTGCTTGGATGCGTTGGCATATTCGCTCTTTCAGATTGCTCCTTCTCCTGCTAATCCTCTTCACGGATTCCGTCAGCGTCGTTCTTGGAATCCGTTTCAACGAGACAACAGTTCGCGAGCACGCACGACGGTTGCAGTAGTGCTGAACGCTCTCCTGTCCATGTTGCTGCTGCCAGGCTGCGTAATCTGTCATGCGCCCCTGTACCGGCATCTCATTGCTGCTGCCAGGTCCAAGAGGTGTCATGGGCCCCCGTCCCCGACCCCATGTTTTGCCAGGCCGTAATCTGTCAGGGGCCCCCTGTCCCCGCCTCCTCATCTGCTCCCAGGCCAGAGTGTGTCATGGGCCCCCTGTAGGGCCCCCCCATTGCTGCTGTCTCCATCGCCACACTCTGCCAGTGCCATTTCAGGTTCCTCACACTGCTGGTGTTCCTTTTTTTTGTCTAGGGTGTTTTATGGCCTCCCATTGCTGCTGCCCCCACCGCCACACGTGGCCCACATTTGGGTTTTTGGGGCCCCGTGTCCCCAAATGAGTAAAGTGTCGGGATTCTAAGATCGAGGGCACTTCTGCATGTCATATGATGTCAGTATTATTTTTTTTCCCCAGCAGACCCAAGGGCTTTTAAATTAAAGGTACAGTATTCTGCACTAATATAAAGGCTTCTGAAGCCTAGAAAAACCCCTTTTTTAAGTTTAAAAAATTGAGCGAATATATTCGACCAATCGAAATTTTTCACGAATTCGCCGAATCAGTCGAAAACGAATTTTTGAAACTTCGTCATCTCAAATTTTTATTATGTACGCTACCCCCTTAGGAGTTGCTAAAGCTTTGGGTCCCCCCATATTTCCTGCAACCCCCCCAACACCCGTTTTCCCCCAAAACAGCATTTGAGCAGTAAACATTCCCGGAGTTTTTTTTTTTTTTTATTAGGGGAATTGAACTTGGATGGGGGAAGGGGGGGTATTTGGATGCCCCTAAAACCGAGGACAACTTCCCGGCAATTTTAAACAAGTCTTTACACAGCAAAATCTTTAGGAGAGCTCTTGCCCCCTGGTGTACCCCCCCAGACCCAATAAATATCTTCTTCACCCCTTTTTGGAGGAATCCCCGGGCAAGGGGATCCAGTGCCCGTCCCCTTTTGTTTTAACAGTTCCGGGGGGAGGGAAAAAACAGGGTTTTCCTCGAGTGCTCTTTTCCCCCTTTGCTCCCAAGGGGTGTATGATTACTCATTCAGTCTTTTGTGAGCTTGTTATGTAGGGGGGTGCCTTTAGGGCCCCTGTGGCCGGTCCTTTCTGGCTCCCCAGATTAGTCCCAAAGGCCCCGCCTGTGGTAGGCCCCTTCACTGGGCCCCCCCGCCAAGTCCTGCATTTCCACCCAAACTCCCTATGCTTAAGGACTGTCCCACCCCTGTCAAGCCTCCTGCCCGGGGATTAACAAGGATTCCCCAAGTTGCAGACGTACCTTCCTCTTTCTAAAGCAGGGGGAAATATCAAAGGGAACTGATTTTCAGAGCCTTAGCCTGTCCCCAAAATTTTACCTGCGACTCCCTTTAACAAAAAATTTTTAACTAGCTCCCCCCGGGGTATTTAGAGGAGTGCTACATTTGGGGGCCCAGAATGATTATCCTTTATGTTCTACACAATGAGGTGGGGGGAATTTTGAAAGTTTACCAAAAACATGGGCT
>CATNWA010005220.1:0-12963 GCA_951230385.1 Staurois parvus
TTGTCCCCTGAGGAGGAGATCACAGCCTAGCACTGTTGATTGCCCCCTAGACAATCCTGCCATGTGCTTGTAGTACATCGTGGTCCCAACTGGGTGAGCTGGGGGGCCAGCTTGTTTGCTGAAAGTTACTAGAGCTGCCTGGGGGTCTGTCATCTGTGGATCTAGTTTGGTATTACAGAGAGAGCATCTGGAATGCATTAAAAGAAGTCAGCCAATCATCTGAAGACAATTGTGAGTACTCGACAAGTGTGAGCGGTCCTAGAGACTGCATGCTGTTGCCACCCCTCCAGTGTTGAAGAGTCAGGTGCAGGGGTGGACTGACCATTCGAGCACTCGGGCACTGCCCGAGGGCCCGGGGTCAGTAGGGGGCCCCATGAAATGTCCCTGGTACCTTTTTATAGGCTTTTTTGGGTGTGCTTTGAGTGTGGGCAAGGAAACAGGGGCCCCATGATCCCCTATTGCCCGGGGGCCCCATGAGTTGTCAGTCCTCCCCTGGTCAGGTGTGTGTTTAAAGGGGATATAGTGTCCAGTGTCCTGAAGAGCTTAGTCTATTTTAATTCTTAGTGAAAGGACTTTGCTTGGACTGTCCAGAGAGGAAGGTTAATCTCCTCGAGTTGCTGCTTAAACATCTAGTTCACACCTTTACTTGTGCAAGGACTTGGCTAATAGTTCCACAGAAGAGAAAGTGTCCTCCTATTTGTACATAATTTTGGAGTATCACACTCAATTCCCTATCCCCAGCCAAGTTACCCAAAAATAAAACCGCCAAAAGAAGACCCCTGGACTGTTCATTGAGTCAAAAGAGTGAGTAAGACTGTGTGCCTGTCTGCGGGCAACTATCGGGGAAAGAACCCTGGGCATCCTACAGCAGTAGCGCTACAGAGTCCAAGATCATTTTAAATTGGAAAACTTTTCCTTAGAGATATATGGAAGCTGATGTGTCAGGGCTCCCAGGTGTGACCAGAGGTGTGTGGCTGATGCAGGGAAACGCAGACCTCAGATATGTTATAAACAATATAATTTATTAACACTAACAATACAAACATAAACGCAGTGCAATACTTAAAACAATAATACAGTGCAACCAAACCAAACCAAACCAACCACCCACAGATAACAGTACATACAAGCAAGCGTCGTCAGGCAGGCCGGTCAATATCAATAGGGCAGGTAGGTACAGGGGGAGCAAGCGGAGAATTGGTCGGGGTCACAGGCCAGGTTTCAGCAGGTAGCAAGCAGCGTAGTACAGAGGGTCAGGCAGAGGGATGGTCAGGGTCACAAGCCAGGGATCAGAACAGGTAGCAAGCAGCGTGGTACAGAGGGTCAGGCAGAGGGATGGTCAGGAGCGAGCCGGGATCAGAGCAGAGAAGTCAGCAGCGTTTCAGAAACAGGATGCAGGACAGAAACAGGATACAGGGCCCAGGACAAACACAACACCAAGGCAGAGTCTGTGGGTCTGGCCATCCCTTAAATACCCCAGCATAATCAGTTCCAGGTGTTAGCTGGCTGCAAAGTTGAGTCTCTGATTGCTGGGAGCATCCGCTGGCCAGCCCTGGTACTGCAGGATCAAAAGGCAGGTGAGTCCCACCATTGCTGGCCAGTCCATTCCTGACAGTACCCCCCCTCAAGGAGCGGCCTCAGGACGCTCCAAACAGTCCTAGCTGGGAAAAAATGTTCCACCCGCCCGGGTCTGTAACTGGCGGGATATCAAAGACAGGCACACCGGGCAGGACTTCCGGGCAGCGGTACACCGGGCAGAGGCACATCGGGCTGGACTCCGGGCAGAGGCACATCGGGCTGGACTCCCGGCAGAGGCACACCGGGCTGGACTCCGGGCAGAGGCACACCGGGCTGGACTCCGGGCAGAGGCACACCGGGCTGGACTCCGGGCAGAGGCACACCGGGCTGGACTCCGGGCAGAGGCACATCGGGCTGGACTCCGGGCAGAGGCACATCGGGCTGGACTCCGGGCAGAGGCACATAGGGCTGGACTCCGGGCAGAGGCAAATCGGGCTGGACTCCGGGCAGAGGCACATCGGGCTGGACTCCGGGCAGAGGCACATCGGGCTGGACTCCGGGCAGAGGCACACCGGGCTGGACTCCGGGCAGAGGCACACCGGGCTGGACTCCGGGCAGAGGCAAAATCGGGCTGGACTCCGGGCAGAGGCACACCGGGCTGGACTCCGGGCAGAGGCACACCGGGCTGGACTCCGGGCAGAGGCACACCGGGCTGGACTCCGGGCAGAGGCACACCGGCTGGACTCCGGGCAGAGGCACACCGGCTCGGGACTCCGGGCAGAGGCACACCGGGCTGGACTCCGGGCAGAGGCAAATCGGGCTGGACTCCGGGCAGAGGCACACCGGGCTGGACTCCGGGCAGAGGCACACCGGGCTGGACTCCGGGCAGAGGCACACCGGGCTGGACTCCGGTCAGAGGCACACCGGGCTGGACTCCGGGCAGAGGCACACCGGGCTGGACTCCGGGCAGAGGCACACGGTGCCCGGGCTGGACTCCGGGCAGAGGCACACCGGGCTGGACTCCGGGCAGAGGCACACCGGCTGGACTCCGGGCAGAGGCACACCGGGCTGGACTCCGGGCAGAGGCACACCGGGCTGGACTCCGGGCAGAGGCACACCGGGCTGGACTCCGGGCAGAGGCAACACCGGGCTGGACTCCGGGCAGAGGCACATCGGGCAGGACTCCGGGCAGAGGCACATCGGGCTACCAGGCGAAGCGGCAGGCAGCGGGCCACCAGGCGGGGCGGCAGGCACCGGGCCCCCGGGCGGGGCGACAGGCACCGGGCCCCCGGGCGGGGCGACAGGCACCGGGCCCCCGGGCGGGGCGACAGGCACCGGGCTCCCGGGCGGGGGCGACAGGCCTCGGGCCCCCGGGCGGGGCGACAGGCCTCGGGCCCCCGGTCGGAGCGGCAGGCGCCGGACCCCCAGATGGAGCGACAGGTCTCGGGCCCTCAGGCGGAGCGGCGGGCGCCGGACCCCCAGATGGAGCGACAGGTCTCGGGCCCTCAGGCGGAGCGGCGCGGGCGCCGGACCCCCAGATGGAGCGACAGGTCTCGGGCCCTCAGGCGGAGCGGCGGGCGCTGGAACCCCAGACGAAGCGGCGGGGCACCGAGTCACCCAAGCACGACAGTAGGCACCGAGTCGTCTGGCAAGACTGCGGGCACCGAGTCAACTGGGCGGAACAGCGGGGAAAATCGAGTCAACTGGCGGAACAGCGGGCATCGAGTCGTCTGGCAAGACTGCGGGCACCGAGTCGTCTGGCAAGACTGCGGGCACCGAGTCGTCTGGCAAGACTGGCGGGCACCGAGTCGTTCTGGCAAGACTGCGGGCACCGAGTCGTCTGGCAAGACTGCGGGCACCGAGTCGTCGTCTGGCAAGACTGCGGGCACCGAGTCGTCTGGCGGAACAGCGGGCACCGAGTCGTCTGCAAGACTGCGGGCACCGAGTCGTCTGGCAAGACTGCGGGCACCGAGTCGTCTGGCAAGACTGCGGGCACCGAGTCGTCTGGCAAGACTGCGGGCACCGAGTCTTCTGGCAAGACTGCGGGCACCGAGTCAACAGGCACGACAGTGGGCACCGGGTCATCAGGTATCGGATTGTCTGGCTCGACAGCGGGCATCGGTCACCAGTATGACAGCGTGCACTGGGTCACCAGGCATCATGGTCATTTGGCTTGCCAGCGGGCACCGCGTCATCTGGCAAGGCAGTGGGCACCGGGTCACCAGGTATGACAGCGGGCTCTGAGTCAATTGGCACGACAGCGGGCACTGGATCAGGTACCGGATCATCTGGATCAACAGCGGGCATCGAGTCAACTGGCCTAAATAGGATCGTCGGGCTGGATCATTCATCATGCTGAGTAGCGGCATCAGGCTGAGTAGAGGCTTCAGGCTGAGTAGAGGCTTCAGGCTGAGTAGAGGCTTCAGGCTGAGTAGAGGCTTCAGGCTGAGTAGAGGCATCAGGATGAGTAGAGGCATCAGGATGAGTAGAGGCATCAGGCTGAAGAGAGGCATCAGGCTGAAGAGAGGCATCAGGCAGAGTCACGGAAGGCAGGTTCACCGGTTTGAATACTGGCAGGATGGTATTGGTTGGAAAGAATTTTCGCTTTTTTCTGGTTTTAACTACTGGAGCACTGCAAGTAAACGCATGGTCTGCAAAACGAATGGAGCAGCTGGAGACAGAGAAAAACTGGAGGATGGAACAGGAGAGGGAGCAGTTGCTACAGAGGGCTTTTTTACAGGGTTAAAGGCAGGATAGGTGCAGCGAGTGTGGGAACAGGGTACTGACATGCGGTAGATAGCCAAGTATACTGGGCTGTAACTGGAGGAGCTGGTGGGAATACAGGAGTAGAGTTAGAAGCAGGACTGGGTTTTTGTAAGCTGACTGAGGCTGGGTGCAACAAGTCTGTCCATGTCTTGCAGTATGGGGTTGAACAAAGCTGAGCTTACACAAAGCCTGTCAGGTCAATGACTGCACTGCGTTTATACAATCTTTTAGTGTCTGTGGTGAACATGTGGAATAACGCTCCAGAAAGTAACCCACATCATCCTCTAATAACCACACCAGGGACTCTACCTGGTCGGCACTAAATGGTGGCAAAAATTCATCCCTGCATTCGGGGAACCAGATGAAACCAAACTCAGCACAAACCTCAATCAAAGGCTGCACCTCAGAGAACTCTGTGCCCTGATCTACTAGAACATGAGCGAGCCGTATACATTCTAGTAGTTGATCCCTGGGAATACTCCTTCAGAGTTTGATAAGCATACTCCCTGTCATCAAACACAAGCAGATATAAATACACAACCTCATCCAGATCCATCCTTCCCAGCAACAAGCCAAGATGGCTTCCCTGTGCAGCCACTTCTGGTCAGGATTGGCCTTGGTGTAATGTCAGGGCTCCCAGGTGTGACTAGAGGTGTGTGGCTGACGCAGGGAAACGCAGACCTCAGATATGTTATAAACAATAATTTATTAACACTAACAATATCAAACATAAACGCAGTGCAATACTAAAACATAATACAGTGCAACCAAACCAAACCAAACCAACCACCCACAGATAACAGTACATACAAGCAAGCGTCGTCAGGCAGGCCGGGTCAATATCAATAGGGCAGGTAGGTACAGGGGGAGCAAGCGGAGATTGGTCGGGGGTCACAGGCCAGGTTCAGCAGGTAGCAAGCAGCGTAGTACAGAGGGTCAGGCAGAGGGATGGTCAGGGTCACAAGCCAGGGATCAGAACAGGTAGCAAGCATCGTGGTACAGAGGGTCAGGCAGAGGGATGGTCAAGGAGCGAGCCAGGATCAGAGCAGAGAAGTCAGCAGCGGTTCAGAAACAGGATGCAGGACAGAAACAGGATACAGGGCCCAGGAACAAACACAACACCAAGGCAGAGTCTGTGGGTCTGGCCATCCCTTAAATACCCCAGCATAATCAGTTCCAGGTGTTAGCTGGCTGCAAAGTTGAGTCTCTGATTGCTGGAGCATCCGCTGGCCAGCCCTGGTACTTGCAGATCAAAAGGCAGGTGAGTCCCACCATTGCTGGCCAGTCCATTCCTGACATGATGTTTCTGTCTTCTCATTTTGAAAAATTCTTGTGTCTGGTTGTTATGCCAACTGTTGAGCATTCCTTTTACGTTTCAGTCATCTGCTTAGTTGAGTACTGTCTGTGATACAATTGTATTTGCAGGTAACTTTTAATGACATGCTTTTGGGGTATATCTTCTTCTAAAGTCCAGCAGTACTGATACACAATAGTATTATTATTATTATTATACAGTATTTATATAGCGCTAAAAGGGTTTGCTCAGCGCTGTACATTATAGTGGGGGACAGAACATGAGACAATACAGTAACAAAAACAAAACATGAGGGGCAAGGGCCCTGCTCTTTCGAGCTTACAATCTAGGAGGGAGGGGATAGTGGTACAGTAAAGTGGCTGTGGTAGGAGGAGTGGAGGAGATCGAATGTTAGGTGAGGGCGGGGTAGGCTTCCCTGAAGAGATGGGTTCTTCAGGGTGCGCCTAAAGGTGAGGAGGGTAAGGTGACAGTCTGATGGATTGGGGTAGTGAGTTCCAGAGGATGGGGGAAGTTCTGGAGAAGGCCTGCAGTCAGGCGTGGGAGGTGGAGACCAAGGAGCTACAATAGTAAAAGGTTAAAGGGAATCTCCACCCAACTCACCTTCACAAATACACCCCCCCCTCCTTTTTTTTTCTCCTTATACTCCCACTTGCCATGAGGTGGGATTTGCACATTTCAGATCCTCACCCATTCAGAAGATCCAGCATTTTTCCAGATATAAGATCCTCTTTTATGACCTGTCACGGCTCGGTCCCACCCCACTTTGTTGTTTCTGACACCATCAAGGGACCCACCGGCCCGTTCCAGGTTCAGCAGGCAGACCTCCCGATGACGTGCCACTAGACCTGTCCCCACCTCCTCTGTGAATGAAACCATAAGCCCTCCTGGATAGGTGATGTACAGTACATATCACAGGAAGCACATCAGACACAGTACACGTCATTTGTGAATGACTTGCTTAGGAGGCGGGTCCAAATCCTTTTTTCTGAAAAAAAAAAAAGAAAGGTACAAAAAAGTGGGTAGGCAGGAGGCATTTTCAATTTTAGGCCAAAAGATCCACTTTAAAGCTGAATTCCAGTTCTTTGTCACTTGGTCCAAACAAGCTATTTTAATATGACAGAAGGCTGGCGTCCGACTTTAAAGTAGTAAAGAGGCAAAACTTTTTTTTTTTTCATTTTGAATAGAATAAGGTTATAGTTATGAACTGTTTTGATTTCACTTTCTGTAAAAAATGGCATTGGATATACTTTAAAGTGGTTCTAGAGGCTGAGATTTTTTTTACCTTAATGTATTCTCTATATTAAGTTACATTAAAAAAACCTTCTGAGTGCAGCTCCCCACAGAGGCTCCCCTTATACTTACCTGAGCCCAATGTTGATCCAGTACTGTACATGAGCGCAGCAACTCTCTTGGAGAGCCAGTCCAGGAGCAAGCTCACATGAGTGCTCCCATAACAAGTGGCTTGCTATGGTGGGCATTCAGTGGGGGGGGGGGGCAGGGGTGTAGGTGGGGTATCCAAGAAGAGGAGGATCCGGGCTTCTCTGTGCAAAATCATTTCACAGAGTAGGTAAGTATGACATGTTTGTTGTTAAAAGAAAAAAAAAATCATGTGTTTACAATCACTTAACTCTTTGAAGTTTGAAATGTACCATGACACCCATTTTTTTCAGACAGGAGTATAAATTTGTTGCAAAATCTTCCATACGACTATTCTGATCCTTTTATCTTGTGATCAAGTTTGGGCAGTTCCCTTATTCCTATTGCCTCATCAATTTTTATATCTCTTAATATCATCATACGTCTATGTCCTTACTGTCAGTGGTGCAGAAGATATATTGGCACTATAAAACTGGTAATGATAATTTTTGCAGTAGCGAAGAAGGCCCCTTTTGTCCTCTCAGTGCAAGCTTTAATTTTCAGAAGAAATAGTGTTCCCTGGTGCATTTGCCTCCTTGCCAGCCCTTGCATGTAGATCATACTGTTTCTCATAAAGAAATTAAAACGGTTTCCAAAAAAAAGGGCTCCTTGGGAAATGTCTTCTTTTTTTTTTTTTTATTTGTTCACATTCATTTCAGTTTGTATTTCTTATAAAATAATACACCAGGCCAGATACGACAAACCGAAGGGAGGTGATTTTCTTTTTTTTCTTCTTTTGAGCCTCCCCAACAATTTTTAAAAAGCAGCACAATAATTTTAATGTTGTCGTTTAGCAACACAGGTCAATATTTCATCTCTGCTCCTGTACAATTGTAAACCAGCAACCGCTTTTCGAAATATTGCCTGGTGGCTTGTAAACTCTTCCACATCTGATTTGTTGTAACTGTGCAATTACTTCTAGTATTTTGTGTATTTGACATTTATATGTGTGTTTCTAGCCATGTGCCTAGAGGAGAATAAGAAATAGCAGATTTTGTTGGGCTTCATTTATTCAAGATGTTGCTTGATTTTGATTTGCGTGCTTTTTTATGCATTTTTTCTCAGCACATTTCCTAAAGCGTGTGACTCCATATAAATAATTTTGTGTCCTTATATTGCAGCTGTCCAGGGAGAATCTGCTGCTCCCAAAAAATGTCCAAGTGGCACAGTAAATGCCCACCCAGGCAAGAACAACATACAGGATTGCCAGGTGTGTATGGCATGTGCATAATGGCAGAAGAAACATTTTAGGGTTTCATGTAAATGTAAAGGGTTACTGTGCAGAGGGTACTTCAGTATCCCAGCTGCCGTTTGTAGCGTTCTGTGGGAAATGGGACCAGAGAGACCAAAGAGTGATAACAATCCACCGGCATAACTATTAACTGAAATGTTATGTTTACTCTTTCTTATTAAAGTATATGTGTGCCCTCACCCTGTAAAGCAACCCATTCAGTTTAAAATAGAAATGGAAGGCAAAACATTTGTGTATAGATTTAAAAAAAAACATTATAAACCTCTTTCCTTTCCTTTTTTTTAAATAAGTGATCACATGCCCACTATTCTCAGCTGCATAAGGAGCTCAGAAAGGAGGAGAAATGGCAGCACACAAGTCTTCCCAGTGAATGGCTTTGCAGGAAGGGGCGTACCAGGACAAGTCTGATCATTGGAGGAGAGCAGGCTCTCATGCCTATACAATACAAATGGGTGCAGCGCTTGAGATATGCAGAAACCAAATACTCCAATGCAATATGTTCAAATAAATATGTGCAAAATCAATAATCAAATATGTGCAAAATCAATATTTCAGATATAAAGTGACAAAGTGCAAATAAAGTGCTGAAAGATCATATTCATATTAATAATGTGCTAGTACAGTGATGGTCGTGGGCACATAAAAGTGCTATAATATCAAGTTCAATAGCGTATCAATGTTCATAAAGTGCTACTAGTGGAGATCCATCCATGTATGGTCTCATAATAGGTGCTTCAAATACTAAAACGATATTCGGTGAGGTGCCAGGAATATGTTGAGATTACGCACTCACCAGATGCGTAATCATATTACGCATTTGTGTATATGTGTTGTCAGCCAGAGGTCCCCTTAAGGATATATATAGCCAGGACTGGTCAGAGAGATCCCCTTTCCCCTTAAGGATATGTATAGCCAGGTCTGGTCAGAGAGATCCCCTTTCCCCTTAAGGATATGTACAGCCAGGTCTGGTCAGAGAGATCCCCTTCCCCTTAAGGATATATATAGCCAGGACTGGTCAGAGATCCCCTTAAGGATATGTACAGCCAGGTCTGGTCAGAGAGATCCCATTTCCCCTTAAGGATATGTACAGCCAGGTCTGGTCAGAGAGATCCCCTTTCCCTGGGTTATCCGCAGCACCTCAGCTTTCCTCCAGAAAGGGCTCTGTGGATTTGCTTAGCTCATATAGAGCCAGAAAGAATAATGCCCATAGTGTAGTATATTCCAGTAAACCGTTTATTAGGTATATGCAGAAAGAATCAGAATAAAATTACACTGACCATAGGATCCAAAATGGCCACCGGACATCTTCGTGGTCCCGGCGGCGTGACGTCACTGCGTACGGTCCCTCTTTTATGCGTTTCGTGCTAAGACACGTAATCATAAGGGGTGGGGCTCTCATGCCTAGTGTGGTCAGTTTTTCATAAGAAAACAGAGGGACTGGCAGGAACACCAGGAATTTCACACAAAGGAAGCAATACAAAGAGAACAGGATATGGAACAGCAAGGACATATCAGGAATATGAAATTTTGGGTTTACGTTTTCTTTAAGCTTTTAACAAATATTAACCGCTTTCCCACCAAATCATAGCAGATGTACTGCTACAGGGCGGCTGCACTGTGCAAAATCACGCAAATATACGTGATTTTGCATTTCGGGGTAGGAAGTGCTTGCTTGCTCACTCGCGCTGCCCTGCCCATGCTGCTATTGGCTGCTGAGGATGTCAATCACTGGGTCCCGGCGATTCCCGTCCGGGACTCGGTGATCATCAGCGAAGCTGAGAGGGGAGAGATCTGTGTGTAAACAACACAGGTCTCTCTCCTATCAGCATGGATGTGCTGCTTTCTCTTTATTTGCACAGCAGAGAGATAGAAAGCAGCAGGTCTCCTTAGTAAAACACCCTTTAACCCATGATCACCCCAGATGTTAGCCTCTTCTTGTTCAGTGTCATTAGTACAGTGTCCGTGCTTTTTATTAGCACTGTATTAGTGTCACTGGGGATGTCAGTGGCAGTTAGTCAGTTCCCACCTAGTGTCAGAATGCACGTCACAGTCCCACCATAAGTCGCTGATCGCCGTCATTGCTAGTATAAACTAAATAAATAAAACTTCCAGTATATATACCTCCATTTTTAGACACTATCATTTTTACATGAACCAATTAATATACATTTATTGGTATTTTTTTTTAAGGAAAGACATGTAGCAGAATACATTTTGGTCTAAATTTATTAAGAAATTTCAGCGTTGTATGACCGTGCACTTTGTCAGTTAAAGTGACGCAGCACCATATCGCAAAAAATGGCCTGGTCAGGAAGGGGGGTAAATCTTCTGGAGGGCAATTGGTTAAAAACCAGTACAATAAATCTAAAAGCAATATTTATTATATTGCTGCTTACCACTTCTTAGATGTGTGGTGGCTGCATTTTTTCACCTGGTGATGTGGCCATATAAGGCTGTCTGTTTTTTCAAAAGAAGAAGCTCTCTTTCAGATGTAGCAGTTGGAGGGTAGAGAGACAAACCATTTATTTGTGTACACAAAACCTGTTTACTCTTAAAAGGTAACAAAACTATTGTTGAAAAACTGCTTATAAAAAGTTATCTGGAGTTCATACTAAATTTTTTTTAGTGTATCTAAATCTGCTAGTCCATAACTACTCCCCTCCCCCAGATTAACAATGTTGCTGTCCAAAGATGCCCCTGTGCATCCAGAGACGGGGGTGCTCTAATACAGAAGGTGTTATTGGCCAGAACACCAGGTGGAAAACAGAGGGGAAAAAGCCTAAAATAGAAAACAATGCAGCCCAATGGGAAACTGCAATATTTTAAATTTTCGGGTTTTGGGGTTAATACCGATTTAATTGCAAGAATGCATAATCGCTGACCGTGTTGGGGTGCAGTTCTTTACCTGTGTCTGGCTGAGTAACAACCTTTGTGTTTCCCTTAACCAGCCATATAAACAATGTTTTTCATTTTCTTGTTGGGCTATATTAGATTTCACCAGCACAAGGGGAACCCAAATCGATATTAGATTTGGAGCACAGATTGGTCTTCAATTGGACTTCAAGTTTCTTATCTCATAATTTGGTATCTTACAGGAGTGCCCCTCATGGATTTCTGAGTCTAGAGTCTGGGTGGCCTGCAGGCCATGTCCTCATAGGATTCTCATGTGACCCTGCTAACTGGTTTTTTGAGTCCTTGCAGCCCTGGGTCATTATTCTCGGGAAGGGGAACTAAGCTGTTTCCCATGCCCAGATTGGATTTTGTTTGTCTGATGGGCGAGACTGGAAGGTAAGCATTTATATATGGAAACAAAAATAATGGCTTACTTATACACAGCAATATAAATCCACCAAAAACTATTACATTATATGCCAAGCAGAAATACTTCCAATTAGAAATGTACAAAATGAATTTTTAGTATTGCTTGTACACTATATTTTATTCCCTCTAATAGGTACAAATTTAAGCCCAATGGTTAAAATACCACAGCCCCTCATGGGAGTATAAACAGGACAATAAATCAAACCGTGATCATAAAGAACGAAAACTGCCATCAAAAATTTGTTATCCTTAAGCTTAGGAAAGACGGCGGACAAATTTCAAAGATATTTTATCTGATGATTTACTGCAAAGAAGTACAAAATGTCAAAATGGCTGCCACTTGGGAGAAAAAAAAACCTTATGATTATAGAGGCAAAAACCTTCCAAACCTGGATGGAAAATGATCAGGATGGCACAATAGTCACGACTCAGGATGTTTCAAGTGTCAAAACAACATAAAATATAATACATAATTACAGTTGATGGCCAAAATATATTCAACGCCCCAATGCTGTAAAGGGGGGTTTTTAGGGACTATAGTGTACATTTGGAATTGTATTCAGAATCAAATCCTACAAGGACGTTTGTAACTACCCAAATGCAACTAAAATTACATCAATTGTTCGAGGTGTTACAGTACAGTAATAAATGGTTTCTTATGTGGTGTCGTCATGTTGCCGACAATTATGTCAAACCCCTGAAAAGACGACCACTCTGTAAGAACAGAGGTTTCATACAGGTGCTATCCATCAGGTATTGGTAAACACCTGTGGATGTCACCGAGCAGCAAACAAAGCATATAAGCAACCAAGTATAGGCACTTATCAAAGACTGTGATACTCAGCTCTTCTAGACAATTTACTGTGTGAAGTTACAAACATGGGGAAGGCAAGAGAAAGGTCCCCCGGAAGACAAGAGAAGAGGTGATTTTCTTCACAGGAAGGGGGAATGGCTATAAGAAGATTTCAAAGATTTAAACAACCAAGAGACACCTTAAAGGAAACATCATTCCCCCAAATTCAAGGCAAAGGGGAAATGTTGAAACCAACCCGGGCGAGGCAGAAAGGAAAAATGGGTGACTTCGACTGCTGGCGCTACCCCGAAGCTAAAAGTGAAGAAGCCCCCCTTTTGACCCGCTGAGGGAAATGAGAAAAGATTTTTCAGAAAGTGGGGACAGGAAATTTCAGCCCAGAACCCAAAAAGAAAACCTGCGAAAAGAAAGGGCCTTCCGGCCAGAACTCCCCGGGGGTACACCCCCTTTCTGTCTCCAAAGAATTTTAAAAAGAGTTTGACGCAGTAGCCAAAAAGCCATGTGGGGCAAACCACAAAAATTTTTGGGAAAGGGGTTTTTTTTGGACTGGGGGAAACAAAATTA
>CATNWA010005221.1:0-18276 GCA_951230385.1 Staurois parvus
TGCTGGCAGATTATGGGCCTCCCATAGCTGCTGCCAGGCCCCTAATTTGCCATGGGCCCCTATACCGCCTCCTCATGCTGCTGCCAAGTCCAGAGTCTCTCATGGGTCCCTGTACGTCCTCCCATTGCTGCTGTCTCCATCGCCACACTCTGCCATGTGCCACTTTCAGGTTTCCTCACACTGCTGGTGTGTTCCATTTTTTGTCATAGGGTGCTGGCAGATTACGGGCCTCCCATAGCTGCTGCCAGGCCCCTAATCTGCCATGGGCCCCTATATACCGCCTCCTCATGCTGCTGCCAGGTCCAGAGTCTCTCATGGGTCCCTGTATGGCCTCCCATTGCTGCTGTCTCCATCGCCACACTCTGCCATGTGCCACTTTCAGGTCTCCTCACACTGCTGGTGTGTTCAATTTTTTGTCATAGGGTGCTGGCAGATTATGGGCCTCCCATAGCTGCTGCCAGGCCCCTAATCTGCCATGGGCCCCTATATTACCGCCTCCTCATGCTGGTGCCAGGTCCAGAGTCTCTCATGGGTCCCTGTACGGCCTCCCATTGCTGCTGTCTCCATCGCCACACTCTGCCATGTGCCACTTTCAGGTCTCCTCACACTGCTGGTGTGTTCAATTTTTTGTCATAGGGTGCTGGCAGATTACGGGCCTCCCATAGCTGCTGCCAGGCCCCTAATCTGCCATGGGCCCCTATATACCGCCTCCTCATGCTGCTGCCAGGTCCAGAGTCTCTCATGGGTCCCTGTACGGCCTCCATTGCTGCTGTCTCCATCGCCACACTCTGCCATGTGCCACTTTCAGGACTCCTCACACACTGCTGGTGTGTTGAATTTTTTGACATAGGGTGCTGGCAGATTGCGGGCCTCCCATTGCTGCTGCCAGGCCCCTAATCTGCCATGGGCCCCTATATACCGCCTCCTCATGCTGGTGCCAGGTCCAGAGTCTCTCATGGGTCCCTGTACGGCCTCCCATTGCTGCTGTCTCCATCGCCACACTCTGCCATGTGCCACTTTCAGGTCTCCTCACACTCCTGCTGGTTTCCATTTTGTCATAGGTTGCTGGCAGATTACAGGCCTCCCATAGGTGCTGCCAGGCCCCAAATCTGCCATGGGCCCCCGTACCGCCTCGTCACGCTGCTGCTGGGTCCACAGTGTGACATGGGTCCCTGTACCGCCTTCCATTGCTCCCACTCTGCCATGTGCCACTTTGAGGTCTCCTCACACTCCTGCTGGTTTCCATTTTGTCATAGGTTGCTGTATGGCCTCCCATTGCTGCTGCCTCCAGCGCCACACTGTGGCTCCAAACACTGGTTTTGGCCCCGTGACTGGCCAAATGAGTGAAGTGTGCGGTGATTCTAAGATCGACGGCACTCATCTGCATGTCATACTGACTGACAGTATTATTTCTCTTCCCCAGCAGACTCCAAGGGCATTTAAATTAAAGGTACAGTGTTCTGCACTAATATTAAGTCTCTCTGAAGCCTAGAAACACCCTGTAAGGGACCGCCCGGCGGTACTACTAGCACTCCACTGAATAGGCGTCCCCAGCGCACGGAATCTAAGTCCCAGGGTGCTTGTTCACCAGGGCCCCTGATGGTGGGCATGGACTTGGAGCTCCCTGAGACCAGGTCGTGACTACTGGGTGCGTCCGTCAGTGGTAGTAGTATGCGCAAGGGGCTCCCACGGGGAAGAGTCTGATGTGAGGAGGTCAGAAGACCCCACTGCAAGGGATGGATGGATGAGCAAGGTCAGACGGGCCGGGTCGGTAACAGAGAGGACGGCAAGGTACAAGGCAGCGGGCATAGAATGGTCGGGTCACACGCCAGGTCAGCAACAGCAGGTCAAATCCAATAGGGGGCATTCAGGAGAGAGGTCAGGCAAAGCAAGGGTCAGAGCAGGAGAAAGCAGCAAGGTCAGGTACAATCCGGGTCAAAACTTACAAGGGGTACATGATCACAGGTTCACAGGATGCAGGGAAGACCAGAAGGCACTGAATGACAGCTCAGGGCCATTTAAATATCCCGCCCTGCGCTGCCATTGGTGCCCAGCGGGCGGCCGCGGCTTCTACTGCGCATGCGCGAACTCGAACGCCGCGGCCGGCCCGGACCTAGTGCCCGTGTCCCTGCACAGGGCGGTGCACTGCGCTGCGCCTGCGCCGGGACCATCGCGGGGCAGGGATCAAGGAGATCCCTGACACACCCTTGTTTAAGTTAAATTCACAGCGATATATTCGACTCGAATCGAATATTTTCCACAAATTCGCCAAATCAGTCGAATTTTTGAATACTTCGCTCATCTCTAATAGCAACCAATACAAAAATATTATTTATTTTAGATTTTGCAACAACATAACTTGAGGATGATCGACTTGGTGGAGGACACACGCCATACATCTATTATGGTCGGTTACTGCTTTCCTCCTTTTTCCTATCTCCTGATTTTCCTCCCTGAGACTGAATCGGTTGTGATAAAGAGGAGGTTTATAGAATTGTGTATGGAGATGTGGGTGGTTCTGAGAAGACCAATCTTTTGAAAAATTCCTCTAAGTGAAAAAAAAAAACAAAACCGATTTTGACAAGTCCTATAATAATAATTTAAAACAAAATAAAAATGTCTCCATCGTAATTTATTAGAGATGAGCGAATCGAACCAGGCGAACCGGAATTCGAGTCGAATTTCAGGAAATATTCGATTCGCTGGCAAAACCGAAATTTTGCCTACTTCGGGTGCGCGAATCGAACATTTCCCGATCAGCCGGCAAAAGTGTCCCTGCAGTGAGCTCCGCTATTTCTGACAGTTCTCTGACAGAAGGAACACATGTTTAGCGGTTGAAAACATTGTATCTATTAGTTTACATTTAGGATACAGATGTTTGAACCACTGTTCATGTGAAGAAGCTGTGAGAGAACTGTCAGAAATAGAGGAAACTCTGCACATACACTTTTTTGCCGGCTTGGAATTATTCTTCTTTTCATCCTACTTCTTCTTCTTCTTCATCTTCATCCTCAGAAGAAGAGGATGAGGATGAGGATGAAGAAGAAGAAGAAGAAGTAGGATGAAAAGAAGAATAATTCCAAGCCGGCAAAAAGTGTATGTGCAGAGTTCCTCTATTTCTGACAGTTCTCTCACAGCTTCTTCACATGTACAGCGGTTGAAACATCTGTATCCTAAATGGAAACTAATAGATACAATTAGTAAACTAATTTGTATCTAATTAGTTTCCATTTAGGATACAGATGTTTCAACCGCTGTACATGTGAAGAAGCTGTGAGAGAACTTTCAGAAATAGAGGAACTCTGCACATACACTTTTTGCCGGCTTGGGAATTATTCTTCTTTTCATCCTACTTCTTCTTCTTCATCCTCATCCTCATCCTCTTCTTCTGAGGATGAGGATGAGGATGGAAGAAGAAGAAGAAGCAAGTAGGATGAAAATAAGAATAATTCCAAGCGGCAAAAAGTGAGTATGTGCAGAGTTCTTCTATTCTGCAGATACACTTAGAGGAGCTCTCTGCACATACACTTTTTTGCCTGTTTGGAATTAATCTTATTTTCATCCTACTTCTTCTCTTCTTCTTCTTCTTTATCCTCAATCTCTTCATTCCTCAGAAGAAGAAAGAAGAGGGATGAAGAAGAGGAAGAAGTAGGATGAAAATAAGAATAATTGCAAGCCGGCGCAAAAAGTGTATGTGCAGAGTTCCTCTTTTTGCAGATACACTTAGAGGAGAGCTCTGCACATACACTTTTTGCCGGCTTGGAATTAATCTTATTTTCATCCTACTTCTTCTTCTTCTTCTTCTTCATCCTCATTCCTCATCCTCAGAAGAAGAAGAAGAGGATGAGGATGAAGAAGAAGAAGAAGAAGAAGAAGAAGTAGGATGAAAATAAGATTAATTCCAAGGCCGGCAAAAAGTGTATGTGCAGAGCTCCTACTAAGTGTATCTGCAGAGCTCTCTAAGTGGTATCTGACCAGAATAGAGGAACTATGCACATTACACTTTTTGCCGGGAAACCGCTGTATGGAGGAATGTCATGGAAAAAGAACCTGTCAGAAAGAAATAGACTATTAATGACAGTTCTGGGACTGTCCTTCCATACAGCGGTTGAAACATTGTATGTATTTGTTTCCATAAATGGATCCATTTATGGAAACGAAAAATACATACAATGTTTCAACCGCTGTATGGAAGGGACAGTCCCAGAACTGTCATATAATAGTCTATTTTCTGACAGTTCTATGGACATTCCCTCCATACAGCGGTGAAGGATGAAACAGCTGTATGGAGGTGAATGTCCCAGAACTGTCAGAAATAGACTATTTATGACAGTTCTGGGACATTCACTCCATACAGCGGTTGAAACATTGTATCTATTTTTTTCCATAAATGACAATTCTGCAGATACACTTAGAGGAGCGCTGCAGATACACTTTTTGCCAGGCTTGGAATTATTCTTATTTTCATCCTACTTCTTCTTTTTCTTCTTATGAGGATGAAGAAGAAGAAGAGTAGGATGAAAATAAGATTAATTCCAAGCCGGCAAAAAGTGTATCTGCAGCGCTCCTCTAAGTGTATTTGCAGAATGTCATTTATGGAAACAAATAGATATACAATGTTTCAACCGCTGTATGGAAGGACAGTCCCAGAACTGTCATTAAATAGTCTACTTTTTCCGACAGTTCTGGGACATTCACTCCATACAGCTGTTTCAACCGCTGTATGGAGGGAATGTCATAGAACTGTCAGAAATAGACTATTAATGACAGTTCTGAGGGACTGTCCTTCCATACAGCGGTTGAAACATTGTATCTATTTGTTTCCATAAAATGGATCCTTTTATGGAAACAAATACATACAATGTTTCAAACCGCTGCATGGAGGACAGTCCCAGAACTGTCATTAATAGTCTAATTTCTTGACAGTTCCATGACATTCCCTCCATACAGCGGGTTGAAACAGCTGTTATGGAGTGAATGTCCCAGAACTGTCAGAAATAGACAGAAACTGGTCACAGAACTAGGTCCTTCTTCTCATCCTTCTCCTTCTTCTCATCCTTCTTCTCATCCTTCTTCTCATCCTTCTCCTTCTTTCTCATCCTTCTCCTTTCTTCTCATTCCCTTCTCCTTCTCCTTCTTCTCATCCTTCTCCTTCTCCTTCTTCTCATCCTTTCCTTCTCCTTCTTCTCATCCTTCTCCTTCTTCTCATCCTTCCTTCTCCTTCTTCTCATCCTTCTCCTTCTCCTTCTTCTCATCCTTCTCCTTCTCCTTCTTCTCATCCTTCTCCTTCTCCTTCTTCTCATCCTTCTCCTTCTTCCTTCTTCTCATCCTTTCCTTCTCATCTTCTCTCATCCTTCTCCTTCTTCTCATCCTTCTCCTTCTCCTTCTTCTCATCCTTCTCCTTCTCCATCTTCTCATCCTTCTCCTTTTCCTTCTTTCTCATCCTTCTCCTTCTGCTTTTTTCCTTCTATATCTTCTCCTTCTCCTTCATCCTTCTCATCCTTCTCCTTCTTCTCATCCTTCTCCTTCTTCTCATTTCCTTCTCCTTCTCCTTCTTCTCATCCTTCTCCTTCTTCTCATCCTTCTCCTTCTTCTCATCCTTCTCCTTCTCCTCATCTCCTTCTCCTTTCTTCTCATCCTTCTCCTTCTTCTCATCCTTCTCCTTCTTCCTTCTTCTCATCCTTCTCCTTCTCCTTCTGCTTTTCTTCTCCTTCTCCTTCTCCTTCTTCTTCTCATCCTTCTCCTTCTTCTCATCCTTATCTCTTCTTCTCATCCTTCTCCTTCTCCTTCTTCTCATCCTTCTCCTTCTTCTCCATCCTTCTCCTTCTCCTCATCCTTCTCCTTCTCCTTCTTCTCATCCTTCTCTTCTCCTTCTTCTCATCCTTCTCCTTCTTCTCATCCTTCTCTCCTTCTCCTTCTCCTTTCCTCATCTCCAAGGGCATTTAAATTAAAGGTACAGTGTTCTGCACTAATTTAAAGGCTCTCTGAAGCCTAGAAACCCCTTTTTATAAGTCATCTTCGTAGCGAAGAAATCGCATCGAATCGAATTTCAACACTGGAATTCGACCGAATCAGCCGAATCAAATTTTTGAGAAATTCGCTCATCTCTCTATAATTTATTGTCAATCTCGGGGTCCAGCGTTGTCACATGGAAGCCGACACACAAAATTAATAAACAAAACCAAACAAAAGATGTAGCTATGGGTGACATCCCCGCCTGCCCTCTTCCCAATTGTTTACATCTGACCGGCAAACTGTTATCCTGTTCTTATTGCAATGAGTGTTCAGCGGTGCAGACAGGTGGGCGGGCGTAATTTATTTTTTTTAAATTTGTCAAATCGGCATCATCAGGACAATTACCGGACGACGTGACTGCCGATGGATTACATCGAGATCGATGTAACGATTTTTTGTTATCTGAGGATTTACTCTCCCCTCATGACCCAGGCCTATTTTTGCAATTCTGCGCTGCACTATTTCAACTGGTAATTGCACGGTCATGCAATGCTGTACCCAAACAATATGTGCGTACTGTTTTTCACACAAATAGAGCTGTATTTTGGTGGTAGTTGATCACTGTGCACTTTTTATTTGTTGTGCTATGAACGCAAAAAAGACCGAAAATTTAGAAGAGAAAAAAATACTTTCGCTATAAAATAAATATATAGTAAACTCAAATGGTTAGTCATTAAATTAGGCCAAATGTATTCTGCTTACATGTGTTTGGTAGAAAAATCCCAATAAGTGTATATTGTTTTAATTGCTTTGTGTGAAGTTATACCGTCTAAAATCTATGGTATACATACTGTAATTTACACCATTTTGTGCTAGTATACACGGAGTTGCATTAGTTTAAATAACAATTGTGTGGTCATGCAATGCTGTACATAAATGAAATGTATATCCTTTTTTTCACACAAATATAGCTTTTTTATTTTGGTAGTATTTGATCACCTGTGCACTTTCTTGTGCAATAAACATTAAAAAAAAGTCTGAAAATGTAGAAAAAACACAAAAACAATATTTTCTAATTTCTATCATTAAAAACTATCCAATTAACTAAAATTTCGGAATAAATTTAGGCAAACATTTATTCTGTTACATTATTTTTGGTTAACAAATCCCAATAAGTGTATTATTGATTGCTTTGTGTGAGGTTATAGCGTCTACAAACTATGGTATAGATAATGGGGAATTTTACACAGCTTTTGCCTTTCTGACTGCCCATCAAACTTCTATAATGTGCTAAAATATCAGGACAGTACAAACACCCCCAAATGAACCTTTTTTGGAAAGTAGGCAACATAAGCTATCTGCTGAGAGGCATATTGAGTCCATGGAAGATTTATTTTTTCCACAAATTGTGTTAAAAAATGGAATTTTCCAAAAATGTTGTCATTTAAATAATATATTTCTCACACAAGCAATGGGTATATGTGGAATTTACACCCCACAATACATTCTGCTACTTCTACCGAGTATGGGGTTACCACATGTATGACTGACTTCTTTGGAGCCTAGCCACATAAAGGAGCCTGCAATCGTAATAAATAATCACTTTGATAGCCTAATGCAGGCCATAGATGGGTCGAAAATAAAATTGTCCGATTTTCGGATCGTTAGTGGGCTATTTGTTTTGGAGGTTTTTTGGTATTTTGGCCGTTTTTTTAAATCGGGAAAGTTGGAAAAAAATCGGCCGATGTTGCCGATCTTCGCGGCAATAATGGGCTAATCGGCCAATTTTTTACCGATAAAAAATCTGCGCATGAGCAGTGACCTGCAAGAGGAAGACAAAAAGAAGAAAAAGAAGAAGAGGAAGAAGAAGAAGAGGATGATGAAGAAGAAGAGGATGATGATGAAGAAGAAGAGGATGATGATGAAGAAGAGGATGATGATGATGATGATGAAGTAGAAGAAGAAGAGGATGATGATGATGATGAAGTAGAAGAAGATGAAGAAGAGGATGATGATGAAGCAGTAGAAGAAGAAGAAGAAGAAGAAGAAGAAGAAGAAGAGGATGATGATGAAGAAGAAGAAGAAGAGGATGATGATGATGAAGAAAAAGAAGAAGAGGAGGATGAAGAAGTAGAAGAAGATGAAGAAGAGGATGGTGATGAAGAAGTAGAAGAAGAAGAGGATGACGAAGAAGAAGAAGAAGAGGATGATGATGGACAAAGAAAAAGAAGGAGGAGGATGATGAAGAAGTGGAAGAAGAGGATGATGATGATGATGAAGAAGGAGAAGAAGAAGGATGAAAAATAAAAGGAATTCCAGTCCGGCAAAAAAAAAGTGTCCCTCCAGAGAGCTCCGCTATTTCTTTGACAGTTCTTTGCTCTCTGCAGGGGACCCTTTTACCAGACTGGAATTCCTCTTCTTCTTCATCCTCTTCTTCTTCATCATCTTCCTCTTCATCTTCCTCTTCTTCATCCTCTTTTTCTTCTTCTTCTTGTTCTTCTTCTTCCACTTCTTCATCTTCCTCTTCTTCATCCTCCTCTTCTTCTTCATCTTCCTCTTCTTCATCCTCTTCTTCTTCTTCATTCTCTTCTTTCTTCTTCTTCATCCTTTTCTTCTTCTTCATCCTCTTCTTCTTATCCTCTTTCTTCTTCATCTTCTTCTTCCTCTTCTCCTTCTTCCTCTTTTCCTTCTTCCTCTTCTCCTCCTTCCTCTTCTCCTTCTTCCTCTTCTCTTCCTTCCTCTTCTCCTCCTTCCTCTTCTCCTTCTTCCTCTTCTCCTTCTTCCTCTTCTTCTTTTTTCCTCTTCTTCTTTTTTCCTCTTGCAGGTCACTGCTCATGCGCAGATTTTTTAATCGGTAAAAAGATTGGCCGATTTCCCCATAATTGCCGCGAACATCGGACGATTTTTTTGCAACTTTACCGATAAAAAAAAATCTGCCAAAATACCACAAAACGTCCGAACAATTAGCACACTAACGATTCGAAAATTGGCCGATTTTATTTTCGGCCGCAAAAGCGGCTGATTTTCGACCCATCTATGGCCTGCATAACTTCCTCATTTCACTTTTCCTCTTCTTCCTCCTCCTCCTCCTCTTCTTCTTCCTCCTCCTCCTCTTCTTATTCCTATCCTCTCTTTCTTCTTCCTCTTCTTTTTGTCTTCCTCTTGCAGGTCACTGCTCATGCGCAGATTTTTTTATCAGTAAAAGATTGTCCGATTTGCCCATAATAGCCCCGAAAATCGGCCGATTTTTTTCAACTTTAACGATCAAAAAAATCTGCCAAAATACCCGAAAAACGACAGAACAATTACCCCACTAACGATTCGAAAATCGGCCGATTTAATTTCCCGGCCGAAAAATCTGCCGATTTTCGACCCATCTATGGCCTGCATAAAGGTGCGTAACTTCCTCATTTCCCTTTCCTCACATACCTATCACAGTTTTGGAGGCCCTAAAATGCCAGGAGAGCACCAAACCAAATTTGACACCCCAAGGAATTTAAAAAGAAGCATGGTAAGTATTTTGCAGATCTAATTCTTTCTCACAAGTTTTTGAAATGTAAAAAGAAAAGTAAAATATGTTTTTGTTTTTCTTTCCTTCTTTATTTTCCAAAAACTTGTGATAACAAATGAGATCTGCAAAATGCTCACCATGCATCTTATCAAATTCCTTGGGGGTGTCTACTTTCCAAAAATGGGTCATTTGGGGGGTGCTATCCTGGCATTTCAGGGCCTCCGAAACTGTGATAGGTAGTCAGGAAGTGTAATAAAGAAATAAAGCCCTTTAAAAGCCTGAAGGTGCTTATTGGATTTTGGGGTCCTGTACTTGGCTAGATCTTGACTGCCACAAATTATCTCACATGTGGTACCCCCCATACCCATGGCATGTGTGAGCAATAAATAATTTAAGTGAAAATGTTGTGTAAAAAAATAAAAAAACTTTTTTTTCTGTAATTTTCTAAAAATGTGTTGTAAAAAATAAATTCTTCTACTGACTCAACAAGGATCTCAGCAAATAGTTTGGGGTATCTACTTTCCAAAAAGGTCATTTTGGCATGGTGGGGGCATTTTATGCCCAGCATTAGAAGTTATTATGCCACACATCACTTTTTCTTCTAGGCACCAGAAGACCAAAAGTTTTCTGACACTTTTTGTTCACATGAAAAAGAAAAATCAGTATTTGTTGGTAGGAAATTACTTTGAACCCCCAAACATTATATATTTTTTAAAGCAGGTGCCCTAGTGAATAAAATGGTGGATTCTGCAATTTTTGTTTAGCACATTGTACTCGCGTACCAGTTTTTCAACCACTATTTTTTTTTTTAAAAAAAATGCACAAAAACAAAATATATTTTCCAATTATTTGTTAAAATACAAAAGATGATGGTATGCCAAGTAAATATATGCCAAACATGACATGCTTTAAAACTGTCCATGCCCCGTGTACTGGCGACAAACTGCATATATTTTTAATATCCATAGGCCATAAAAGCCTTTACAAGCTACGTTTTAGATTTACAGAGGAGGTCAATACTCGAGCAGATGGGGGGAGGAGGGTGCTGTTTTTTTTTAAGTTATTTTGATTTGTTTTTATTATATTTTTACACTGCCCCTTTTCATTTTTATTTTGTTTGAACACTTTTAATGCTATCACAGGAAAGGCAAATATCCCCTATAACTTAAATTTTGTGGACATTCTAACACTGGGAATAACTGACTTGGTGTCACTGACATCCCCAGTGACACCAATACAGTGATCAGTGTTTAAAAAAAAAAAAACACTGACACTGTACTAATGACACTGGACAGGAAGGGGTTAACATTTAAGGGCAATCAAAGTGTTAACTGTGTGCTGGGTGATTTTTTTTTTTAATTATTTTCTAGAGGAGGTGGCGCTTCACTGTAAAGCACACTGCTCTTGATGGCTCTGCTCAACCATTCAGAGTAGTGTGTCCAAGCTGATAAGGAGGAGCTATGTTGGTAAACAAAGTAACCCTCTTCCCTGTCGGTGATCCTCTGCAATCACCGGGCACCAGCGGGTAATCACTGGCCGGGATCAGGTGACTGACACCCGGGGCTGCGATCGGTGGAGCGGGTAGGACGACATGCCTCGCGCCCCCGCCCCCCCATCCGGAAATGCAAAAAAAGTATATATACGTGATTTTGTGCACCTGTACTGCCATGTAGCAGTATATCTGCTACATGGCGGTGGGTATTAAAAGACTTGTCAAAAACTGTTGTTTGTTCAATTAAAGGGATTTTTCAAAAGTTTGGTGTCCTTATTTTTTCTAAATGTAACCTTTTAGTGAACGGGTGTCTTACAGCTCACTCATCCACAGGTGGGGGGCAGCATCAGGGTGCCCCTTCTTTTAAAGGGATACCCTGATGCTAATGAGCCTGTCTGCCAGCAAAGCCCCATAACCACCAGGCCAGGGCTCTGTGGAAAAGGCCCTTGTCCCCCTCAAAGCTGATGGCACATGGCCTGGTAAGGTGCATGGGAGGTTGCTTATCCCCCCCCCCCCCCCTTTCCTGCCCTGCCAGGCCTGTGCTCGGATCAAGGGTACAGTAGGAATTTAAGGGGGACCCCACACATTTTCTCCCATTTGTTTTTTTCAAGAAGTATTCTCCCCTCTGTCTTCTACTGTGTCAAGCAACACACTGCATAAGGCATAAATGTGATACAGAGAAGCTTTGATGCAGATGAGAACTGACATATTAGGAAGGCGTGAGTCTCCCAGGATTCTGGTGACAACCCAAAATTGGGCAAATTCCTTCACTTTCACTCTACCTGATAACAGTAAACAAGGAAAACGAGAAGGTGAATCTATCTAATGGGGCGCAGGGAGCAGGAAAAAACTGTCTACCCTTTCTCCTCTTAATCCAAAACTGATTTTTATTTTGTACAATAGTGTGCCGATTGTTCCTATTATTCTATTTATTTCTTACAAAGGCCGAGTGTGCAGAAGGGGGGGGGGGGGGGGGGGGGGGGGGGGGGGGGAGAGGGAAAGGGGGGGGGGGGGTTGTCTTGGTGTCTGTGAGCTTATGAAAATGCAACAGTAGCTGAGGTGCATCTGAAAAATTCTAGAGAGGGGAGGGGGAGATATTCCAAAGCAATTTCCAGGTAAAGCTTTTTTGTGTTCTTTATTTTCTCCAGTTTATTCCTCGCAGTTATTACCTTTTTGTCCCACCATCCCCTCTGTACTAGATTGTAAGCTCCCTGGAGCAGGGCCTCCTAACCCTCTTGTATTGAATTGTGTTGTTGCTGTATTGTCTCCATTTATATTATTTTACAGCAATGCACAAAGTGTTGGCGCTATATAAATCCTGAATAATAATCACCATCATCATCAGATACTATTAATAATAATATTCCCTTCTTCTTGGTCTGAGCAAAAGGGTGACACCCGGATCCACCACATGGAAGATAATATTAGGATTTCCAGCAAAGGTCTCATTTAGAGATGAGCGAAGTATTTAAAAATTTGATTCGGCTGATTCGGTGAATTCGCGAAAAAAAAAAAACTCGATTCGAGGCGAATTTATTCGCTGCGAATTTAACGTATAAAAAGGGTGTTTCTAGGCTTCAGAGAGCCTTTATATTAAATTTAAATGCCCTTGGAGTCTGCTGTGGAAGAGAAATAATACTGTCAGTCAGTATGACATGCAGATGAGTGCCGTCGATCTTAGAATCACCGCACACTTCACTCATTTGGGCAGTCACGGGGCCAAAACCAGAGTGTGGAGCCACAGTGTGGCGGTGGAGGCAGCAGCAATGGGAGGCCATACAGCACCCTATGACAAAATGGAACCCACCAGCAGTGTGAGGAGACCTGAAAGTGGCACATGGCAGAGTGTGGCGATGGAGACAGCAGCAATGGGAGGCCGTACAGGGACCCATGACACACTCTGGACCTGGCAGCAGCATGAGGAGGCAGGGTACAGGGGCCCATGACAGATTACGGGCCTGGCAGCAGCATGAGGAATCGGTACGGGGGCCCATGGCAGATTACGGGCCTGGCAGCAGCAATGGGAGGCCCGTAATCTGCCAGCACCCTATGACAAAATGGAACCCACCAGCAGTGTGAGGAGACCTGAAAGTGGCACATGGCAGAGTGTGGCAATGGAGACAGCAGCAATGGGAGGCCGTACAGGGACCCATGACACACTCTGGACCTGGCAGCAGCATGAGGAGATGGTACAGGGGCCCATGACAGATTACGGGCCTGGCAGCAGCATGAGGAGTCGGTACGGGGGCCCATGGCAGATTACGGGCCTGGCAGCAGCAATGGGAGGCCGTACAGGGACCCATGACACACTCTGGACCTGAAAGTGGCAGCAGCATGTAGGAGGCGGTACAGGGGCCCATGACAGATTACGGGCCTGGCAGCAGCATGAGGAGTCGGTACGGGGGCCCATGGCAGATTACGGGCCTGGCAGCAGCAATGGGAGGCCCGTAATCTGCCAGCACCCTATGACAAAATGGAACCCACCAGCAGTGTGAGGAGACCTGAAAGTGCACATGGCAGAGTGTGGCGATGGAGACAGCAGCAATGGGAGGCCGTACAGGGACCCATGACACACTCTGGACCTGCAGCAGCATGAGGAGCGGTACAGGGGCCCATGACAGATTACGGGCCTGGCAGCAGCAATGAGGAGTCGGTACGGGGGGCCCATGGCAGCATGTACTGAAAGGGACCTGGCAGCAGCAATGGGAGGCCGTACAGGGACCCATGACACACTCTAGGGACCTGGCAGCAGCATGAGGAGGCGGTACAGGGGCCCATGGCAGAGTGGCGAAGCGTAAGCAGCTTAAATTGAGGCCATACAGAGGCCTATGTTAAAAATAATAACATGTTTGGGGCATGATTCATGGCGGATTTAGTCAGTTGTGTCAGGAACTGGTGGTTTGAAATCCAGACTAATCCACGCCTGATTCATTTTCACAAACGTGAGTCTCTCCACACTTTGGGTGGACAGTCGTGTCCTCCGCGGAGTTACAATACCTCCTGCCGCACTAAAACACGCGCTCCGATGCCACGCTACTGGCCGGGCATGACAGCCTTTCAAGGGCAAATTCAGCTAGTTGGGGCCAAAGGTCAAGTTTCGTTGCCCAGTAGTCAAGGGGATTGTCTACCTCGGTTGGCAGGGTGCTGTCCAAGTAGGCCCAAGCCTGTTGTTTGAGGTCCTGCTCCAGGTCCACCTGATGCTGCTGCTGCTGCGGCTGGTTAGTAGTTTCCTCACTGCGCTGGTGAAGAAAGCTACTCATCATCGACTGCAGACTGAGGCAGCCGCTGCTGGTGGAGCTGCCACTGCTCCTACCACCCCACCCCTCCCCTGCTGCCATGGCAGCGGAACGCGAGCGCACAGGGCCCACAGTGTCTGAGGATGGACGTTGGGCGCACAAAGGCAGAGACCAACTGACTACATAGGTGGTTTTTATAGTACGTTATTTTGGCCTCCCTCTCAGCAGGTGTGAAAAAGGCCACCATTTTTGAACGGTAGCGAGGGTCCAACAAGGTGGACAGCCAAAAGTCATCCCTCTGTCTGATGGTTATTATTCGGCTGTCGCTACGCAAGCAAGCGAGCATGCTATGGGCCATTTGTGCCAAGGAATGCGAGGGACTCCCTGCCTCCATCTCCACAGCATACTGCCACGGTGCGTCTGGGTCCTCTGTCTCCTCCTCCTCCTCCTCTACCAGATGCTCCTGCTCCTCCACTCCTGTCCGCTGAGTGGAAAAACCACCCATTTCACTCAATAATTCCTGAGCACCAATGTCCTCCTCTACCTCCTCCTCTTCTTCCTGTCCTGCCCCCACAGGGGTCATGTGGCGTTGAGATCTGTGCGCCACGTCTACCGCACCCTGACCAGACCCATTGTTAACAGCATTTGTTCCAGGACGTGCAACAGAGGAATGACGTCGTTCATCCCATAGTCCTGCCGACTCACGAATAGCGTGGCCTCCTCAAAGGGCCTGAGCAAGCGGCAGGTGTCACGCATGAGCTGCCAATGGCTGACATCTAAGTTACACAGGGGAGTACCTTTATCCGCTTGTAACATCAGGAAATCGGTGATGGCTTTTTCGCTGTTCGTAAAGGCGGTCTAACATATGTAGGGTTGAATTCCACCTTGTGTTGCAATGTCGCAGATCAGGTGATGCTGTGGAATTCCGTTCTGCCGCTGCAGCTCAAGGAGGGTGTGCTTTGCGGTGTAGGAATGGCTGAAATGCATGCAAAGTTTACGTGACATTTTAAGGATGTCTTGCAGTGGGATGGTGGATTTTAGGAACCGCTTGACAACCAGATTGAACACGTGAGCCATGCATGGCGCATGGCACAACCTTCCTTGACGCAGAGCAGACACCATGTTCTTTTCCGTTGTCGGTCAACATGGTTCCGATTTTCAGTTTGCGCGGAGACAGCCATCTGTCGATTTCTCTGTTCATTACACTCAGAAGTTCCTCCCCTGTGTGACTACGTTCGCCAAGGCATACCAGGTGCAGCACAGCGTGACACCGTTGCGCCCTGCACATGTGATATGCCGGTCGGGTAATGGGACTTGGCACGGGGGGGGGTGGCGGCTGAGGACACGGCGGAAGAAGAGGTGGTTAGAGGCGGACATCTTTGCTGGACCAAGGACGTGCAAACGTGGAGGCAAAAGCGGCGTGACCTGTCCAAGTTGCTGGTGCGGCTGTGCCGGCACCACGTTCACCCAGTGGGCCGTAAATGACATGTACTGTCCCTGACCGTAGTTACAGCTCCACACACGTCGGCGCTGCCGTGCACTTTGGCAGAGACCGACATGCTCAAAGACTGGCCCACCATCTCTTCTACATGTGAATGCAGGGCTGGCACTGCCTTTTTGGCGAAGAAATGCCGGCTTGGCACTCTCCACCGCGGCGCGGCACAAGCCATCATTTCTCGGAAAGGTGCTGAGTCCACCACTTGGAAAGGGAGGGACTGCAGCACCAGCAACTTGGACAGGAGGACGTTCAGCTTCTGCACCGTCGGGTGCGTGCTCGCAAACTGTTGTCTCTTGGAAACGGATTCCAAGAAAGACTGCGTGACGGAATCCGTGAAGAGGAGTAGCAGGAGAAGGAGCATCTGAACGAGCGGAAGATGCCAACGAGCGACAACTCCCCTCAGCAGAGGTGTTGGAGCCTTGACTGGCTGATAGAGGGCGATTGACGTCGGGTGACGGAGCAAGTAACGGAGCGGGTGATGGAGCGGGGGCTGGGGCAGGCAGAAACCGCCGTATCTTTATCACGGTTTTTTTCCCAGGCCACCGAATGGCGACGCTGCATATGCTGACGCAACGCTGTAGTCCCAACATGGGCCCCCTGGCCACGCTTGACTTTCTGGCCACATAGTCGACATACGGCTACGTTTACTTCCTCGGGCGGCTTGACGAAAAATTGCCACACCGCCGAGTAGGAAACTTTGCCCCCGCTACTCCTCACTGGCTGACTGCTACTTCCTCCGTGCACACCGGCACCACTACTGGCCGTGGTGGTAGGCTGCAGTGGAGCTGGTGCTCTACTCCGTGGCCGTTTGCCTCCACTGACACTGCTGCGACCCTGCTGCCTCCTGGGCAACCCACCGACTGTTTTGCTCGCTGCCAAGCTGGCACCCTCTTCTCCTGATGATGCGGAAGCAATAGCCTGATGACGACGAGGCTGCCAAGTGCGATCAGCCTCATCATCATCAATTAGGGTCTCCGCCTCACTACTAGCCCCCTCGGCTGCGTGTGGGTCAGGAGACAGACCTGTCTCTAGACCGGCTACCGAGCCACTCTCCTCGCCAGTACTTCTTCGCCTGGCTGCTGAAGAGGCGATGATGTCTCCCCCCGTTCCTGACCGCCCTCTGTTAGCTCTTCCTCACTGTACAGTGGGGCTGAGCCCACAGCATGCGATACTTCGCTTGGTGAGGGAACACCAAAGGACAGGGGCAGGTAGAGGACACGTGATTTCAGTGGGCTTGCTCCCGGGCCATGCCAACTAACGGTTGTGTCTGACGTACCCACCGACCGTTGGCTGTAGGTGTCAGAGGTGACCTGGGAAGAGGAAGACGACCGAGCCAACCAATCGATGACGGCAGGGTTGTCGGTGGAGACACGACCGCTGGATGACACCGGAGCAATGGCCTCTGGCTGCGACTAGTGCTGCCTCGACCCCTTCCTCTGCTGCCACGTCTGCTCGCTCCTGAAACATTGCCTCCTCTGCCACTCCTCTGCGTGTTGTCTGACATACTCTTTAATTCAACGATTCTGTGTCCCTGAGTAACGATTCTGTGTCCCTGAGTAACAATTCTGTGTCCCTGAGTAACAATTCTGTGTCCCTGAGTAACAATTCTGTGTCCCTCAGTAACAATTCTGTGTCCCCCAGTAACAATTTTTGTGTCCCTGAGTAACGATTCTGTGTCCCTGAGTAACAATTCTGTGTCCCTCAGTAACAATTCTGTGTCCCTCAGTAACGATTATGTGTCCCTCAGTAACAATTCTGTGTCCCTGAGTAACAATTATGTGTCCCTCAGTAACAATTCTGTGTCCCTCAGTAACAATTCTGTGTCCCTGAGTAACAATTCTGTGTCCCTGAGTAACAATTCTGTGTGTCCCTGAGTAAACCGATTATGTGTCCCTGAGTAACAATTCTGTGTCCCCTGAGTAAACAATTCTGTGTCCTGGTCCCTGAGTAACAATTCTGTGTCCCTGGAGTAACAATTCTGTGTCTGTCCCTGAGTAACAATTCTGTGTCCCTGAGTAAAAATTCTGTGTCCCTGAGTAACAATTCTGTGTCCCTGAGTAACGATTCTGTGTCCCTGAGTAACAATTATGTGTCCCCTGAGTAACGAATTCTGTGTCCCTGAGTAACAATTCTGTGTCCCTGAGTAACAATTCTGTGTCCCTGAGTAACAATTCTGGTCCCAGAGTGTAACAATTATGTGTCCCTGAGTAACAAATTTGGTCGCCTGAGTGTCTGTCCCTGAGTAAACGATTCTGTCGTCCCTCAGTAACAATTATGTGTCCCTGAGTAACAATTCTGTGTCCCTGAGTAACAATTCTGTGTCCCTGAGTAACAATTCTGTGTTCCCTGAGTAACAATTATGTGTCCCTGAGTAAACAATTCTGTGCCCTGAATATCAATTATGTATCCCTGATCACAATTCTGTGTCCCTAGAGTTACATTCTGAGTCCCTGAGTAACCATTCCTGTGTCCCCTGAGTAACAATTCTGTGTCCTAGTAACCTTCTGTGTCTCTCAGTTAACGATTCTTGCCCTGAGTAACAATTTCAGTGTCCCTGAGTAACAAATCTGTCTCCCTGAGTAAC
>CATNWA010005222.1:0-14178 GCA_951230385.1 Staurois parvus
TCGGTCAATTGCAGCTTGCCATTGGCTGGAAACTGAACGTTTGTGTCACTGGAATGCACTAATCCACCCAAAAAATATTGCCCGCCAGCCGGCGTGTAAATGGATTTAACTCTTTGAACGTACAATAGTGGTTGTGAAGCAGAAAGTCAGTTTATTTTGCACAATCGGTCAATTGCAGCTTGCCGTTGGCTGGAAACTGTACGTTTCTGTCACTGGAATGCACTAATCACCCAAAAATATTACCGCCACCCGGCGTGTAAATGGATCTAACTCTTTGAACGTACAATAGTGGTTGTGAAGCAGAAAGTCAGTTTATTGTACACAATCGGTCAATTGCAGCTTGCCGTTGGCTGGAAACTGTACGTTTGTGTCACTGGAATGCACTAATCACCCAAAAAATATTACCGCCAGCCGGCGTGTAAATGGATTTTAACTCTTTGAACGTACAATAGTGGTTGTGAAGCAGAAAGTCAGTTTATTTTGCACAATCGGCAAACTGCAGCACCAACTGTGCACGACAGCCACCAAAAAAAAAAAGGGTGTATGTCACTTTAAATTTTTGATTCTTTGATAGCTGTGGCCCTAAGTAATGATTCTGTGTCCCTGAGTAACGATTCTGTGTCCCTGAGTAACGATTATGTGTCCCTGAGTAACGATTCTGTGTCCCTGAGTAACAATTCTTTGTCCCTGAGTAACGATTCTGTGTCCCTGAGTAACAATTCTGTGTCCCTGAGTAACGATTCTGTGTCCCTGAGTAACGATTCTGTGTCCCTGAGTAACGATTCTGTGTCCCTGAGTAACGATTCTGTGTCCCTGAGTAACGATTCTGTGGCCCTAAAGTCTCTGTGGCCCCTAACTCTGTCCCTTAATACACACAGGTCTGTCTCTCTTGAATGACCGGAGGCTAATGGAGAATTCTAAGATGGCCGCGATTTATAGCTCCACCATTACACAGTGCTGGCTGGCTGCTGATTGGCTAATGCGATCACATGTCATGAATGCATTATGGGTCAGCGCGCCTTGTCTGCGCGCCTTCCCAGAGATCCCCGCCCCATCTTCTCTGTCCATTTTCTCCTGTCGCCACACATGTCGCCGCCATTTTTGGGAAAATTCAATTCGTGCATCCGAAGTTTGCTAATCTTCGGATTCGTCGCGAATCGAATTTTTCCAAATCTTCGGAACGAATTCCACTTTGTCATGTTCGATTCGCTCATCTCTAATAATAATGTAACCTTAATGTGTATAACGTTGAAACTGTGTTTTCTCCATTCTATGTTTACAAGAAGATTTTTGTACTTTCGTTGGGAAAAAAATCAATAAAAATACTTCGACATGAAAACCTTAAAAATGCTAATAATAAAAAATGTTATCAAATACTTAAAATAAGAGGGCACATTGTGAAAGATAAGCTATCAATGTAAAAAATATACTATATTCGTCCATTCTACAATGCAGACCACTGCCATCTAGTGGACAATTCTGTAATTGTCAGCCCCAATCAGCTAAATAATATACAGTATGTATAGTACTTGTACCATAAAATAAAAATGCCATTAAAACAATTAAAAATCAATAACATAACAATTCTCCTACCACAAATTAAAAATTCCTCAATAAACCAATAATATTGTCTAAATTTGTACCTATGGGGGCTAAGGTCTTAATTTCATAAATCCATTTAGCTGCTTTCTGATTGAGCACCTTTATCTTTTTAGAACCCATCCAATGACTTTTAAATCTCTCTCAAATACCCCAGAACTGTAAAACCTGTTGGATTCCTGTTGTGAACTTGTCTGAAATATTGCTACCGAAAGTGTTTCTTATATCCCATAATAACATTGTATACATGTTCCTGTACAATGGAAGTACTGAGCTATATACGTACAACCTTTACATATCACTATGGTGACATTTTGCACTACTACAGATGTTGTTATAACTTGCACTCCTCTAGTCAATGAGAAGTGACAAATAAACGTACTGTATGTGCTTGTTCAGTCCTTGCTGGCTCTGAAGTCCAAGGTTGCTGCCTCAAAATACATTGCAGTTAAGTCAGTTCTAATTCCTCTTTGCCTCTTTCTGATGATATATTTCTCACAAATAACTATACTTTTACATTGGACTCCCACGTGCCATAACTATCGTTTACATTGGACTCAATAGCACCATAAAACTAATGACAAGTAAATCAAGCTACTTTACATTGGTTTCGGTTCATTCTCATTATGAAATGAGGAATCATGTGGTGACCAAAAGAATGTCATTTAGATGCTGCCCAAGTAATAATTGTGAATATGTGTTGACATACAACTTGATTGTATTGTTTCCAGTGTTTAATTTATGCAAGTAATTATAGTGTCCTTGAGTTTTGCAGACTAGTGCAACCCAATTTGTTTCAGATGCCTGATGATTTTTTTCTTGAACTTCATTGACTTAGCGGCAGATAAGTCATGCATGAAATAATCTAAGAGATAACATACATTCATCAATATTTAATACATTTTCTGTTATGTTTCATTTCAATATACTTTTTGAATCTTCCCTAAGTAAACAAAATGTGTAGTTATGTTTAATTACATTCAGAGAGAAATGATTAAATGTAGCCTTTCTAAAACAGGATGTTATTTATATGACAGCAATCAAGCTTAAATATAATTTTATATCAAGAACATAGTTCATGAATTGTGTCCTATTAATTTTCCAAGAATGAATATTCTGTGCAAAGTTTGCAGACTCTGACAAAACAATGAATCATTGTTGTCAGAAAATGTTACAGGGCTTTTACTGTTAATACATATTTACGTAAGAAAAAAGGACGAAGCACAAAAGTTACAATAACTTGAACATTTAGGAATGCTTGCCGAACAGAAGCCTCTGTAAAGGAAAAGATAGATATCAACTGTGAAATGTAAGCATTTAAGGCTGGTTTATCAACCACCTTTCCCATGAAAATGATGGGCAAAAGATTTTTACTCATATTTAAAGAAAGCCAAAAGATATGATAATTGCTTTATCTGGTTGAGTTCAATATCCAGAGTTTGATAATACTAGTTACTGCTATCTTACATCTTTGTTCTAAAAAGGAGTTGTGGTACCTTATATTTACTGGCTATAAAATAATTTACAAAAACACAGGCCTTGCACATAAGAAATGTATGGTAAAATATTTAATAAAGCAGGCTATGGATGAATCTAAATGTGTCCGCTTCAGCAGGGAACTAGACAAATTTCAATCAATCTATGGGAAGGCTGGTTGTACTGAAGTTAATCTATCAATCGAATTCAGTGTAACCAGCCTGTTTTTTTTTTTTGTGTGATTACTGCCAGGTGGCTATAGCTGCCAGCAGTGATCATTGCATTCTGACATCTGGGATACCTTCCTCTGTCATAATATATGGCTTGCCAGAAAGTGATGTGGAATGTTTGATGCTAACTATTGATAATACTGTAGGGAGTCATATTATTGCTAAATTCTGATTACTCGGTGAGCCTTGTGGCATAAATGAGTTTAGGGCAGATATATGTAATAATAACACTGATATATAGTAACAATAATACTTAAATAATGAACACTAAAGTCCTGACAATGTTTGCATTACTTTTATAATTAGAACCTAAATTAGTTAGCTTTTAAATCATTGGAATTCAGCCATGTCCACTCTTAATTCATGATGTGGTTCATCACAATTCAGGCTGACTTTACAACTATAGAAAAAAAAAAAACGAATGACAGACACCACACAGAAAAAGTACTTAGAATAACAACTGTTCTCTAATTAGATAAAATGCAATGGTTAGAAAGCTGTGTGTAGAAGTTTACAAAAACTAATGTTTCAACTGCATTGTTTTGTTGGATTTCAGATGTTTCAAATAAGGATTGAGGATTGTGGATTTCAATAGCCCCTTCTTTGTATGATTCCTTGGATGTTCATCCAATCCTGCTTGAAGTTTGAAGAATGTGACTTAAAATTAAAAACCTTGCTGAAGTTTACGTGGGGATAGTGATACTTCTTTCTGGCTATTTTGAAAGCACTATTTGTTAAAAAAAAGCATTAGAAATCTGGTCACTGCCATGATGGAAGCTTGGCAAAAAATCTTTTACTGTAAATCACATGCTTGGGGTGATTTCTATTGACAGCATTAAAAAAAAGGGACAACAATGCAAAATGAAGCCAAACAGTACCAGTAAGTTTTCAAAGAAAAGTAGAGCAAAAGAAGTCATCTGGAGTTACATTCAAATTATTTCAAAACAAGGGGTGCGGTGGTAATGCAGTTAACAACTCTCGATCTCTACACAAATTGCTTAGGAAATGCTAATGGACTGGCAGATCTCATATTGAGGGCAATTATGAAGCAGTAAGTAATCATTGCATGTGTCCTTCATTTGAGGTGGAAATGAAACTTCCATTGGTTGGCAATGTTAGAAGAGGGAGTGAAAGGAGCTGCAGGTCTTGAAACCATGCGGTGCAATGGTAAGAAAAAAACATTTGCCAACAGGACACATCAGGCAGGGACTGAAAAGGCCCAAAACAGGATTGTGCGTATAGATAAGGATGGGAGCAACAGAGAAGAAAGAAGGAGGATGGAAACAGGAAAGGACATATATAATGATAAGGGGAAAAGACGATAGATAATGGATATGGTGCAAATGGACCTACTGTGATATATATATCACTAGTGTTTCATCACTTCATCAGCGATGCATCATATTTGATATGTAATGTAATATAATCAAATGCAGTCTTGGAAAACAAAATAAGAATGTCTTTTTTGTAATTATTTTTTTATTTTAATGGAAATCTAGGCAAACAACTAAATATGCAGATTAACCATATTGGAGCTGTTTTACCTGCCAAATTACTTTATTCATTCAGTCCTTGAACAGATACGAGTCCAGTGGCTTCTTTCAAATAGCAGAGCATTCAAATAGCAGAACTATTCATCCTGTGAAGCTGCATCTATATTTGTCCTGTGAAATCAGGACAAAAGTTAATGTTATTAGGCTCTCAAGATCAAGTGATTATCATTCACATAGAATATTGAAATAGGAAAATACCATATTATGTCCACTAGCTGACAATCATAGAAAGTAAGTATTTATTTCTTATGCTCTAGTGTCCTGTTTCACTCAAGTCTGTATAATTGAAAAACATGGAAAACCATTTGTTTTTGCTCCAATTTGCAGAATAAATGTTCATGCAGTTTTCTAGGATGAATATTTCTGCATACTGTTTTATAAAATACAGTGTATCCCTGTGTGGCAGATAGCTAGTCAAATTCAGGTGCTCACGCAGCTTGCATTAAAAAAATACATTTATTGTCGCGTTAATTATTACAGAACAAAAGTCATCTTTTTTACTTATAGTTACATTTTAATGCTAATATAAGGAATGTTTGTTTTATGTCATATTACAGGCCAGAGTAATTGCTACTGCATGTTTTGTTTTACTGCAATGTTTTTTCTCAGTACAATCAATCTGGGCAAATATTTTGACAGGTGTGAGCTCTCACATAAATGAGCACTGCATGAACACTGCATATCTGTTCTTAGCCTTGAATTAGTGCATCAGCAAGTTTTAGTTTACGCCTTAAAGACATAATCAGATACATTCATAGCCTATAAATGCAAACTTTCTTTTAATTTTAGACAGCTTTTTTTTCAGTTTAAAACATGCAATTTTAAGTATGTTTTATTTGTTAGCTATTCTGCTAGATGAGCTATTTTTTAATGAATATTATTCTGGCCATGCTGTCACTTAAGAGAGCTATAGACACTGTAGCGTATACCTTAAAAAATTGTGTGTACCAGGAGACTTTCCATACTGCTGAGTAATTAATCACTCTGAGAGATACATTTCACAGAATATTGACCTGACCTAACTTTGTAGTTTGGCTGCATTCCCAGTACATTCAATGAAAAAAAAGCCAAGTTAATCTTTTCTAAAAAACATATCCCCAGTAATCAATCGCATTGATTAAATTTAGAGCTATGTTTCAAATTTCTTATTTTTAAATGCAAAAATGATGGTATGCATTAGGTTGTTTACCTTTCAGTGCCTCCTTCAGTCAAAAGCCACTGAGGGTCAAATAACACAACTTAATAAACCAAACAGAAGCTTTCAAATGTTCTAGTTTCTAACGGTTTTCAAATAAATCAACCTGATCAAGACAGATAGGAACCTAATTGTGTAATAGCAGGAAATGTATTATTGTGTTGTGTTTAACTTTTAGTACATTGAACCTCTGCTGGTTTGGTAATGTTCCAGTAAGCTCTCCATGCCCGGGGGGATAATTAAACTGTATTTTTGTTAGATCTAGTTTTGGATGGAGCAGGGAACAGGTAGCACCACTTTTTGGGTTTTACTGCTATCTTCAGCTCTATTACATATATTCCCCTTCATTTCTTACCCTGATGACAACCCTTCATCAGGCAAGAAGTGAATTTAACTCTTCAACAACAACAACACAGACAAAAAATAAAATGTCTAAGAAGAACTTAACTGCTTTCCTGGTGCCCTAAAGCAAATATACTGCTACAGGGTGGCAGGGGTACTCAAAATCAAGTATATATACATGAGTTTGCATTTCCGGGTAGGTGGCATGCACGAGCTATGCAGACGCCCTACCCGCTATTCACGGCCTCGGCTGTCAATCACCAAGTTCTGGTCGGTGATTACTCGCCGGCACCCGGCAATCGCCAAGCATTACCAATGGGGGGAGAGAACTGTATGTAAACAATACAGTTCTCTCCCCCATCGGCTCCTGCACACTGTTTTGTATGGCTTACAAATGAAAGCACACACACAGCTTACAGTAAAACAGCACACATTTAACCCTTTGATCACCCCCACATGTTAACCCCTTCCTGCCCAGTGCCATTAGTACAGTGTCTGTGCTTTTTATTAGCACTGATCACTGTATTGATGTCACTGGAGATGTCAGTGACATCAAGTCAGTTCCCCCCAGTGTCAGAATGCAGTTCCGCTATAAGTCGCTGAAAGTCACCATTACTAGTCAAAAAAAAAAAATCCCAGTATATATACCTCCATTTGTAAACACTATAACTTTCACGTAAACCAATTAATTTACACATATTGGGATTGTTTTTTTTAGCAAATACATGTAGCAGAATACATTTTGGTCTAAATTTATGATGAAATTTGATTTTTAAATTCTTTTACTGGAATAGCAAAAAGTAAAAAATATTGTTTTTTTTCCCTAAAAATTGTTGGTCTTTCTTTTTTTATAGCGCAAAAATAAAAAACACACAAACGATCAAATGCCATCAAAAGAAAGCTCTATTTGTGGGGAAAAAAGGTGTACATTTCATTTGGGTGCAGCATTGCATGACCGCACAATTGTCAGTTAAAGTAACGCAGCACCATAACGCAAAAAATGGTCTGGTCAGGAAAGAGGGTAAATCCTCTGGAGGGCAAGTGGTTAAGTAGAGTAAGAGTGGAACCCCTGTCAATGTTTGTTCTTTCTTTCTGTATATCTATTGCAGATATTCCTTTACTTCCTGTCTGGCAAAACCATTGTCATTGGGGAAGTGAAATAAAATATCCCAACCGAGCCCTTGTTAGCAGTAATCATTAGACAGGGGCTGTTCATGCCATGTTCATTGAGCTGCAATACAGTTGCAAGAAAAAGTATGTGAACCCCTTGGGATTACGTGGAGTTTTGCATGAATTGGGCATAAAATGTGCTCTGAACGTCATCTAAGTCACAACAATAGAAGAACACAGTCTGCTGAACATAATACTACACAAACATTAGATGTTGCCATGGTTTAATTGCACATAACATGTAAACATTCACAGTGCAGGGAGGAAAAAGTATGTGAGGCCCTAGCTTAATGTCTTCTCCCAGAGCTAATTGGAGCCAGGAGTGAGCCAACCTTGACTCCAGTCAGTGTGATGATATTGGATGTGTTGCTGACAGCTGTCCTGCCATTAAAAAACACACACCTGTTTTGGGTTTACTGGTTTCAAGAAGCATTGTCTGATGTGAACCATGCCTCGCAGAAAAGAGCTAAGATAAGAGCATAGCCAGAATCAGAACCAACCGATTCTCATACCAACCAAGACAATCAAACTAAAGTGGAGCAGGTATGGAAATCTGCCATTGTTGACATTTCTTTAAATATTATTACTAATGTAAACTGTCAATAATGAAAAAAAAGAAATTGCAGCTATAGCTATAATGTGCTTGTATGCACAGCATGGTAGCACATTATGGTAGACAAACCTATCAAAGTAATCCCCACCATCAGCAATCTCTCTTTATTTGGATTAGGTGCTTTCAGGCTTTGATTATCCTTGTCTGGATATCTTAACTCATCTTAACTCCCACACATGTGCACGGGAGTTACTTTGTTCCAGTACAGAATCTTGATGAGACTGTACATTGAGATATGCACTTAGCTCAGTGTACACTCAGGAGAAAAACATCTATGACCGAAAGACACACTCTCTCTATCAAAAAAACAAATGCCTACCCATCAGCATTTTCATAAAAGTGACTTTACTTACATGACTAATGTTTTAATATACACAAATTTATCATGTCAAGTCATTTATCATGACTTAAAGCAACAGATTCTGCTTCTCCCGCAGCACTTTCCTATGGAGGCCTTCTCTGAACTCACTCACCCAGACCCAGTGGTCGGAAAGGAGGTGGAGTTGGTTTGCTTCTATCCCCACTGAGCACCTTTCAAACCCTCCACAACCCTCCCTCTCTATCCTTCTCTTTTTTTCGGGACTCACTGTATTTCCTCCCATTTTTCTTAGGATTGCAGTGATCTACTGGCCTCTTGAAGTGGTGTCCCACTTACCCTACTTTCTCTCCTCTGAAATACCCACTATGATTCTTGGAGATTTTAGCATCCCCATTAATGTGAACAACCCAGCTACATCCCAACTCTTCAACCAAGCCTCATCTTTTGCCTTAACACAATGGACACAGTCCTCCACTCACTCTGATGGAAATACATTAGACCTTGTTTTCTCTAATTTTTGCACTCCATACAACCTCACAAACACCCCTTTCCTCTCTCTGATCACAATCTCATCACCTTCACAATTTCCTCGTCTTCAAACACCTATCCCTCCAAGCAGCAAACAATTACCCGCAGAAACTTTCACAACTTAAACCCTTCTCTTTTCCACTCTGCAACTGTCTGCCTCTATGACAGATTATCTCCCCTGTCCTGCCCTGACCTGGCCACAGCTGTCTACAACACTTTCATCCACACTAGACTCACTTGCTCCTCTAAAAACATGAAGTATCAGGCCCCAACCATTACAACCATAGCAGACTGACGACACCAGAAATCTAAAGAGACATAGCCGTGCACTGGAACGATTGCTGTGTAAAAACAAATCTCACCAAGCATTCACCATATATAAATCTGCTTTCTTAACATACAATTCCTCCCTCCATGCTGCCAAACAAGCCTACTTTGTCACTCCTATTAATAGCTCATCATCCAGTCCTTGTCGTCTCTTCTCTACTTTTAACTCTCTACTTTCTCCACCTCCACCCAGTACCTCACTCACTGCTTATGAGATTGCAAATCATTTCAAAAACAAGACTGATGCAATTTGTAGGGGCATTTCCACTGCACAGACATCTATGCCACTTAGCATACCTTATACTAAACCTCCCTCAACACTTTCCTCTTCTGACCTTGCTACTACTGAAGAGGTCACCAAAGTTTTCTCAGAAGCCCATCTCACCACCAGCCCCCTGGATCCTGTCCCCTCACAACTACTACGGTCACCCTCTTCTTCTATCCTATGCTCCCTCACTCACATCTTCAATCTCTCCCTCTCCAATAATGGTGCATTCCCCACCCCTCTAAAGCATGCACACATCACTCCCATACTTAAAAAATCCTCTCTGGACCCCACCAACCTGAACAACTTAAGACCCATCTCCCTGTTCCCGTTTACCTCTAAACTCTTAGAATGCTTAGTCTACTTTCACCTGAGCTTCTACCTCACTGACAACAATCTTCTTGACCCTTTACAGTCTGGCTTTCACTCACTACACTCCACTGAAACTGCCCTAATAAAACTCACTAATGATTTACTAACCACTAAAACCAATAGCCACTACTCCGTACTCTTACTGCTTGACCTCCCTGCTGCTGTTGATACTGTTGACTATCTCCTTCTCCTCCTTCTCCTCCTCAAAAAACTCCACTCTCTTGGCCTCTGAGACTTTGCTCTCTCCTGGTTCTCCTCTTACCTATCGCAGCGCTCCTTCAGCATTACCTATAACTCTGTCTCCTCCTCTCCACTTCCTTTTTCTGTAGGAGTCCCTCAAGGTTCTGTCCTTGGACCCCTTCTCTTCTCCATCTACACCTTCTCCCTTGGTCACTTGATAAGCTCCCATGGCTTTAAGTACCATCTCTATGCTGATGACACACAAATCTATCTTTCTATTCCTCACCTCACCCCTTCAGTCTCCTCTTGCATCACTAACCTACTAAATGAAATATAGGCATGGATGTCACTCCACTTCCTCAAACTCAATCTTTCTAAAACTGAGCTCATACTATTCCCTCCAGCCCATGCCCTCTCCCCTGACTTCTCCATCAAGATCAATAATACAACCATCAGTCCCATCCCTCATGCCAGGGTACTAGGTGTAATCCATCTGTCCTTTCAGCCCCAAATCCAATCACTGTCCAAATCTTGTAGACTTTCCCTCCACAACATGTCCAAGATACCCTCGTTCTTAACCTTTGAAACTACTAAGCAACTTATTCACTCCCCGGTTATTTCTCACCTTGACTATTGAAACTTCCTCCTTATTGGCCTACCTAATCGCAGGCTATCCCCTCTTCAGTCTATCATGAATGCTGCTGCCAGACTCATTCACCTTACTAACCGCTCCATATCTGCCAATCCCTCCACTGGCTTCCCATTGCCCAATGTATAAAATTCAAAACATTAACAATCACATATAAAACCATTTATAACTCTGCCCCAAATTACATCACCAATCTTGTCTCCAAATATCACCCAAACCGTCCTCTCCACTCCTTCCATGACCTCCTGCTCTCCCACTCCCTTGTTTCCTCCTCCCATGCTCATCTCCAGGACTTCTCCAGAGCCCCCCCATCCTCTGGAACTCTCTACCCAATCTATCAGACTATCACCTACTCTGCCCACTTTTAGGCGATCTCTGAAAACCTCTATCTTCAGGGAAGCCTATCCTGCCTTCAGCTAATAACAGAATCTTCTATTCCTTCTACCAGTCCATCCCCTACAGTTATTACCTTTTGTTCCACCAGCCCCTTCCTCTTAGATTGTAAGCTCCAAGGATCTGGGCCCTCCTAAACCTCTTGTATTGAACTGCATTGTTGCTGTATTGTCTCCCTTTATTTTGTAAAGCGCTGAACAAACTGTTGGCGTTATATAAATCCTGTATAATAATAATAATAATCATGTTAATCTAAGATAAATATATAGTGATATAAATATTAAAATGTGAAGCTAACATCCCATGTATTTTAGATTTACTTTTTTATTACAGCTGTAAACTACAGTTTTAAAATTGAAGAATGAAAATGTCACTTTTTACTCTGTTAAAACGATTAGTAATATATTAAATGTTTATTTTTGTAGATCTTGATCTTACTGGTTATTTTTTTATTTTATAGATGTAGTGTATTTCTAAGGGGTCCTTAGGACCCCTTATAAACCCCCTACAGTACTGTAAAGCCAGAGCACTGGTGACCTGCTGACAGTTTTTAAAATATGGATATGAATAACACTCTCTCGCAAATGACATTTTTTTTCTTGTACAGATAGGAATAGTACTATGCATATTTTTTGTGTAACATATGATTTTTTAAAAGACAATGATTTAGACAACGGGAGTGAGTTTTATTTGGAACAAAAATGATCATATTCATGGCTAATACATTAGGTAAATGCAAAGCAGTTATCCAATTATTTCAGAAAAATTAAAAGTAGAAAATGTCAAATGTTTTAAATTATGAAGGTCAGTGGTGCAATTAAGTCCACTGGAGCATATTATTAATACTTTACAGAAGAAGGAAATCTTTATGGTTTTTTGTAGAATGCATATTTTATACTGCAAACAGTTCAACTTTGCAAACAAAATAAAAAATATTAATGCTAATACTGTATGTGCTGCTTAAATACTGTATGTTTATAGTAGTACTTTTCTCTAAAATACAAGCATAAAATAATTCCTGGAAGTTTTTAAAATTAAAAAATATTTTCAATGTCTAGTCACTGGGGACAATCAAAATACTTTCACAAGCATTGGAAAATATCTTTGAAGGTGCTGGATCTTACGATCCATACTTTTGTTGCTCCCACATTTCTTTAAAAGTGTCTTCCTGCTTTCTTTACTACAAAAGCAAATTTATACTATCCTTGCCACATTTAAAATATGTAGTTGTGCTGAATTAGCATCCCACTGACACATTTCCACACTTTTTAGTATTATCTTTCTTTTTAGAGTTGATGGTATTAATTCGTTATTCATGGTGTCCATCCATCTGGATGTGCTGTGTGGCAGGTCTGTAGTGATCTGAGGAATTAATGACAGAAAAACAAATCAAGTAATACAGTTGTCATATATGTGTATTTAGTTTCTTGCCTGCTGTTCAGCTTTAAAGTTATGCCTAAAACAAATACTTAAAACACTGCTCCTAACACACAGTTTAATCCCTCTACTGAAGAATGCTAAATTGTAGGGATGAGATCCACCAGTGTGTGGACTAGGTGACTTTTTGGCCCAAATTGGTCAGTTCACCTGCCATAATCCCCAACTCCTGTAATGTAAATACATGGCAATCACTGGGGATGTCATTGACCAAATAGGGTTATTACTAAATTTGGTAACTGACATCATCCAGATCCCCACCACTGTGCTTACATTTCTGCAGTACCTTTGATCTATCATTTAACAATGGCAGTGCTACCAGAAAAAATGCAGAGAGCTGTTATTAGCATAGATTTACAACGATGGTCTTGATTATCAATTGATAAAATTCGGGGGATATTATTTAACTTTTTTACTGGTATTTTTTTCTGTAATGTTACTAACATTTTTTTTCTAAGGTTTGCTTTTTTTCTTTAATGGGAGGGGGATCAGAGATTCATCAAACACTGCATCCTTTTTTTTGGGGGACCAGATATCAGGAAAAGGCCCTTGTTCCTCGTTATTGCTGCCCTCCTTGTGAGCTATTCCCCAGTGTTGAAAAGAATGGTCTGGTTCAAGATGCATGCTCACTGCTTAACCATTTCCTGACCAACCAGGCTAAATGCCTGGATAATGGCCAGGTTGGAATGTTAGGTGAAACCCCACACTTTTTTCCCCTTTTTCATGTCACTTGTGTGCTGTTCTGTAACAGCCAGTACATATTTAGTTATCCAAAAGCATATTTTTTAACCACCTTTGACAGGATGAGACCCTGTCACTGTGAAAAGACAGGAAAATGCCATTAAGGGTGAATGCTGCGTTCCAGACTAATGTTTCTGGGCAAAGAAAGCTGCAGATTTGGCTTTCTCTGGATTCTGCAGCTCTGGATTGGAACATTAACCTGTGTCCAGGTTTTGCTATACATCTGCAATCTGGAGTACACTGCTGTTAGGTGTAATTATATGCTCAAGTCTGAGAATATCTCAGTGCTCCCAGTTGGAGATCACTCCCAGTGAGGGAGATGGAAAGTCTCAATGAAGGGACAGAGGACCCCGCCAGAAGCCAAATGTTTCAGTTCCAGAAATCAGGTCATCTCCTATCGGGATATCAGGAGAACCCCCATCCATAGGCCAGAGGTGGGCATTACAGCAGGATGCTGTGTCTAAAGCCTAGAGAGCCAAGTAAACAGGAGAGGTACTGCAACTGAAGCTGAGTGAGCTTTTAAGCCAGGTGGCTTGGCATTTTCCAGTGTATGGCTTTCTGTTCAAGTTGGAGAAGTTCCCCTGCGTGGGAAATCATTTGTTTGTGAACGTTAGCCTCCTTTTAAATAAAAGTGGCTATCACGCTCTTAAAATAGTTTCTGTCTGCCATGGACTCACTGAAATACCACATCTACCACGAAAGCCAACTACCCAGTGTCACAAATCTCAATTACGGACCCCTCCTGCCCAGGCCAATTTTCAGATTTCAGTGCTGTCACAATTTGAATGA
>CATNWA010005223.1:0-13113 GCA_951230385.1 Staurois parvus
ATGAGGATGAAGAAGAAGAAGAAGAAGAAGAAGTAGGATGAAAATAATAATTAATTCCAAGCCGGCAAAAAGTGTATGTGCAGAGCTCCTCTAAGTGTATCTGCAGAGCTCCTCTAAGTGAAGCTCTGCAGAATAGAGGAACTCTGCACATACACTTTTTGCCGGCTTGGAATTATTCTTATTTTCATCCTACTCTCTTCTTCTTCTTCTTCTTCATCCTCAGAAGAAGAAGAAGATGTAGGATGAAAATAAGATTAATTCCAAACAGGCAAAAAGTGTATGTGCAGAGCTCCTCTAGTGTATCTGCAGAGCTCCTCTAAGTGTATCTGCAGAATAGAGGAACTCTGCACATACACTTTTTGCCGGCTTGGAATTATTCTTCTTTTCATCCTACTTCTTCTTCTTCTTCATCCTCATCCTCAGAAGAAGAGGATGAGGATGAGGATGAAGAAGAAGAAGAAGAAGTAGGATGAAAAGAAGAATAATTCCAAGCCGGCAAAAAGTGTATGTGCAGAGTTCCTCTATTTCTGACAGTTCTCTCACAGCTTCTTCACATGTACAGCGGTTGAAACATCTGTATCCTAAATGTAAACTAATAGATACAATGTTTCAACCGCTAAACATGTGTTCCTTCTGTCAGAGAACTGTCAGAAATAGGGAGCTCACTGCAGGGACACTTTTGCCGGCTGATCGGGAAATGTTCGATTCGCGCACCCGAAGTAGGCAAAATTTTGGTTTCGCCGCGAATCGAATATTTCCTAAAATTCGACTCGAATTCCGGTTCGCCTGGTTCGATTCGCTCATCTCTAGTTATATTCTCACAAGCCGTGGCCATAGGATTGCAAGAAGTAAGCCCTTGATATTTTATACTCTGATTATTAATATTCAATAAATTATGAAATATGAAAAAAAAAATTATACTATGGCAACAAACAATTTTTTTACAGTAAAACAGGATCTCTCTACATATATCTAACTACCCAATATTGTTGTGATACACTAAGATAATTTTATGATTCCACACCACAGAGAAAATAGGTAATACAAAATCAAATAAACAATCTCACCGCACCCGGCATTCAGACTAGGCAACTCTCCCGTGGATTTAGCTGGCAGTGGAACGCCTTTAGACTGATATTATAGGGCAAGTGATAGGTATTCAGTATGGGAAAATGTAGGAAGTTATAAGGATAGAGGTTTAGAAATTTAGTAAAGTTTTAGGAAGTTTGAAAGTATGGAAGAGTAGTTATTCAGCAGAGATCTTCTTCAGTCAGGTTTTCTTTTGCTGCGGTCTTTTCTTTTGATGAGTTTTTCTTGATGAGGTCTTCTGATGAGGTTTTTTTTTTTCATGAGCTTTCTTTTGTTAAAGGTACAAGGGCTTTTATACCAACTAATCCATTGTTCTAAGATACCTTCCCACCAGGCTTCTTGATTGGCTAGTTGAGAAATGTGTGTACATAAGCTATTTCTCACCTGCCCGCCAGGTGGCGGTCATGTATCATAGAACAATTTGAGTATTTGAGATGACTCATACCTTGGGTGGAATCTTAAGGTAATTTCAGGGATCAAATATACGTCTTTTTCCAGATATAAGTGATCATACCTATAATATTCTAAATAGGGACCATGGAATATAGGTGTATATTCAGTTATTCCTTCTTGAAATACCATCCTGTTTGTTTCCTGATAAGACATGTAACTAATGCTAGTCTATAATACATCTTACTTCCCATCATCTCAATACTCAAGTTAATGATATATAGTTCCCATTGCTGAATATTTAGTGGTGTGTAAAATCTATAACATCTTATTTATAATATGTTTTTGTAATATATCTTCGTAATTATATACAGTCAATTTTTAGGCTTAAATGTCCTGAATTTCACCTCTTTGTTTTAGAATCAACATTTTCTATGTGTAGGGAAAAACTCTCTGTTTGCCTGGCTCTTGTATTGGAATCATGGTAAACAACTGTTAATGCTTTCACCCTTGGTGAACAATAGTATATTGTTATAGTTTCAGAGGTCTGTTGGTTCATCACACTCTGCAAGTTTTGGTTAAGCTTTCAACCAGTTGAGTTCCCGTCTCATTATTGTTAAAATGTTTGAAAGTCGAAGTCCTATCTGGCTATTTGTTTGACTTTCTGTATCTGCATTCTTCTCAACCTCAATATACAAATAGTCCTTGTTGACAGTCCAAACAGTCTTATTGTCTTGGAAAAGTCTTACTTCCCCCATTCTCTCCATTTCTTTAACTAGAATCCTTGAGGGTTCAACCAAGACAAAATTAACTCTTAGCATCCGGCTATACTGAGCTGTTTGTCATATAATATTATGTCTTGATAAAGTCATATTTTTGAGACATAATTCAAAAGGTCCACAACAGTTCTGGGTAGTCTGTCTCAGTCTTTGAAATGAAGGACGGGACATTCTGGGTAGTCTGTCTCAGTCTCTGTTATGAAGGATGGGACATTCTGGGTAGTCTTTCTCTCTCTGATATGAAGGACGGGACATTCTGGGTAGTCTGTCTCAGTCTCTGTTATGAAGGATGGGACATTCAGGATAGTTTGTCTCTCTCTGATATGAAGGATGTTACATTCTGGGCAGTATGTCTCTCTGATAAGAAGGACGGGACATTCTGGGTAGTCTGTCTCTCTCTGATATGAAGGACGGGACATTCTGGGTAGTCTGTCTCTCTGATAAGAAGGACGGGACATTCTGGGTAGTCTGTCTCTCTCTGATGAATGAAGGATGGGACATTCTGGGTAGTCTGTCTCGGTCTCTGATATGAAGGATGGTACATTCTGGGTAGTCTGTCTCGGTCTCTGATATGAAGGATGGTACATTCTGGGTAGTCTGTCTCGGTCTCTGATATGAAGGATGGGACATTTCTGGGTAGTCTTTCTCTCTCTGATATGAAGAATGAGACATTCTGGGTAGTCTGTCTCTCTCTGATATGAAGGACAGGACATTCTGGGTAGTCTGTCTCTCTGATATGAAGGCCGGCACATTATGGGTAGTCTGTTTCGGTCTTTCATATGAAGGATGGGACATTCTAAGTAGTCTGTCTCTCTCTCTGATATGAAGGACGGGATATTCTGGGTAGTCTGTCTCGGTGTCTGATATGATGGAGGGGACACACTGGGTAGTCTGTCTCATTCTCTGATATGAAGGATGGAACATTCTGGGTAGTCTGTCTTGGTCTCTGATATGAAGGACGGGACATTCTGGGTAGTCTGTATCGTTCTCTGATATGAAGGATGGGACATTCTGGGTAGTCTGTCTCTCTCTGATTTGAAGGACGGGACATTCTGGGAAGTATGTCTCTCTCTGATATGAAGGACGGGACATTCTTGGTAGTCTGTCTCGTTCTCTGATATGAAGGATGGGACATTCTGGGTAGTCTGTCTCTCTCTGATATGAAGGATGGGACATTCTGGGTAGTCTGTCTCTCTCTGATATGAAGGATGGGACATTCTGGGTAGTCTCTCTCTCTGATATGAAGTATGGGACATTCTGGGTAGTCTGTCTCTCTCTGATATGAAGGATGGGACATTCTAAGTAGTAATATCTCTCTCTGATATGAAGACGGGATATTCTGGGTAGTCTGTCTCGGTCTTTGATATGAAGGATGGGACATTCTGGGTAGTCTGTCTCGGTCTTTGATATGAAGGACGGGACGTTCTGGGGTAGTCTGTCTCAGTCTTTGAAATGAAGGACGGGACATTCTGGGTAGTCTGTCTCAGTCTCTGTTATAAGGATGGGACATTCAGGATAGTTTGTCTCTCTCTGATATGAAGGATGTTACATTCTGGGCAGTATGTCTCTCTGATAAGAAGGAGGGGACATTCTGGGTAGTCTGTCTCTCTCTGATATGAAGGACGGGACATTCTGGGTAGTCTGTCTCAGTCTCTGTTATTAAGGATGGGACATTCAGGATAGTTTGTCTCTCTCTCTGATATGAAGGATGTTACATTCTGGGCAGTATGTCTCTCTGATAAGAAGGACGGGACATTCTGGGTAGTCTGTCTCTCTCTGATATGAAGGACGGGACATTCTGGGTAGTCTGTCTCTCTCTCTGATATGAAGGATGGGACATTCTGGGTAATTTGTCTCTGTCTCTGATATGAAGGACGGGACATGCTGGGTAGTCTGTCTCGGTCTCTGATATGAAGGATGGGACATTCTGGGTAGTCTTTCTCTCTCTGATATGAAGAATGAGACATTCTGGGTAGTCTGTCTCTCTCTGATATGAAGGACGGGACATTCTGGGTAGTCTGTCTCTCTCTGATATGAAGGACAGGACATTCTGGGTAGTCTGTCTCAGTCTCTGATATGAAGGATGGGACATTCTTGGTAGTCTGTCTCGTTCTCTGATATGAAGGACAGGACATTCTGGGTAGTCTGTCTCTCGGTCTCTGATATGAAGGACGTAACATTCTGGGTAGTCTGTCTCATTCTCTGATATATGAAGGACGGGACATTCTGGGTAGTCTGTCTCTCTGTCTCTGATATGAAGGACGGGACATTCTGGGTAGTCTGTCTCTCTGTCTCTGATATGAAGGACGGGACATTCTGGGTAGTCTGTCTCTCTCTGATATGAAGGACGGGACATTCTAAGTAGTATATCTCTCTCTGATATGAAGGACAGGACATTCTGGGTAGTCTGTCTCGGTCTCTCATATGAAGGATGGGACATTCTGGGTAGTCTGTCTCGTTCTCTGATATGAAAGACGAGAAATTTTGGGTAGTCTGTCTCTGATATGAAGGACAGGACATTCAGGATAGTTTGTCTCTCTCTGATATGAAGGATGGGACATTCTGGGTAGTCTGTCTCTCTGATAGGAAGGATGGGAGATTGTGGGTAGTTTGTCTCTGTCTCTGATATGACGGAGGGGACACTCTGGGTAGTCTGTCTCATTCTCTGATATGAAGGATGGGACATTCTGAGTAGGCTGTCTCGTTCTCTGATATGAAGGATGGGACTTTCTGGGTAGTCTGTCTCATTCTCTGATATAAAGGATGGTACATTCTGGGTAGTCTGTCTCAGTCTCTGATTTGAAGGATGGGACATTCTGGGAAGTCTGTCTCTCTCTGATATGAAGGATAGGACATTCTGGGTAGTCTGTCTTGGTCTCTGATATGAGGAGGACGGGACATTCTGGGTAGTCTGTCTCGTTCTCTGATATGAAAGACGAGAAATTTTGGGTAGTCTGTCTCTGATATGAAGGACAGGACATTCAGGATAGTTTGTCTCTCTCTGATATGAAGGATGGGACATTCTGGGTAGTCTGTCTCTCTGATAGGAAGGATGGGAGATTGTGGGTAGTTTGTCTCTGTCTCTGATATGACGGAGGGGACATTCTGGGTAGTCTGTCTCATTCTCTGATATGAAGGATGGGACATTCTGGGTAGTCTGTCTCATTCTCTGATATGAAGGATGGGACACTCTGGGTAGTCTGTCTCATTCTCTGATATGACGGAGGGGACATTCTGGGTAGTCTGTCTCATTCTCTGATATGAAGGATGGGACTTTCTGGGTAGTCTGTCTCGTTCTCTGATATAAAGGACGGTACATTCTGGGTAGTTTGTCTCTCTCTGATATGAAGGATGGGACATTCTGGGTAGTCTGTCTCGTTCTTTGATATGAAGGATGGGACATTCTGGGTAGTCTGTCTCGGTCTTTGATATGAAGGATGGGACATTCTGGGTAGTCATTTTCTCTGTCATGAAGGATGGGACATTCTGGGTAGTCTATCTCTCTCTGATATGAAGAATAGGACATTCTGGGTAGTCTGTCTCTCTCTGATATGAAGGAGGGACATTATGGGTAGTGTGTCAGATTTTAGAGGTCTCTGTTTTATTATGCATTTTGTTTTTATCTTGTGTTCTGTGTCTTTAAGACTTTTCTATCTGTAGTAAAATATCTTTTTTAAACAGTTTGTTGCATAAGAGTTAGGTTTATTGTTTCTTACATTTTTTAGTTGTTTTTGATCTTCCCTGGTATCTCTGTAAGGTAGATACAATGCTGGAATGGTTATTAGGGGACATTTCTTGGGGCTGCAGTTCCTCTGAACTCCACAAGATGGTGATCTCATTTCTACTACCCAGACAGGACTTCTCTATGGAATACAGACAGGAAGTGATGTCAGGAACAGACAGGAAGTGATCTGGAATAAAGATAAGACGTTCCATTTGGTCTGAAGGAGATCGGAGAGGTTGCTGGACGTGGCAGTAGAGGAGGTAATTATTATTATACAGGATTTATGGCACCAACAGTGTCCTCAGCGCTGTACAATATAACGAGAGACAATACAGCAACAATACAGATCAATACAAGAGGGATAGGAGGGCCCTTATCCTGGGAGCTTATAATTTAAGAGGGAGGGGCTAGTGGTACAAAAGGTAGTAACTGTGGGGGATGGACTGGTTGGAAGAGTAGAAGATTCCTTTATTAGCTGAGGGCAGGAGAGGCTTCCCTGAAGAGAGGTTTTCAGAGATCGCCTAAAAGTGAACACAGAGTAGGCAATAGTCTGATAAATTGGAGTAGAGAGTTCCAGAGGAGAGGATGGGAGAAGCTCTAGAGAAGTCCTGGAGACGAGCATGGGAGGAGGAGACAAGGGAGCTAGAGAGTAGGAGGTCTTGCGAGGAGCGGAGAGGAAGGTTTGGGTGATATTTAGAGACAAGATCGGTGATGTACTTTGGGGCAGAGTTATAAATGGCTTTATATGTTATTGTTAGTATTTTGAATTTTATCCGTTGGGCAATGGGAAGCCAGTGGAGTGGAGGGATTGGCAGAGAGGGGTGGAGGACACTGAATGGAGGCCAGTGGGAGGGATTGGCAGAGAGGGATGGAGGACACTGAATGGAGAGCAGTGGAGGGATTGGCAGGGAGGGGTGGAGGACACTGAATGGAGGCCAGTGGAGGGATTGGCAGAGAGGGGTGGAGGACACTGAATGGAGGCCAGTGGAGGGATGGAGGACACTGAATGCAGAGCAGTGGAGGGATTGGCAGGGAGGGGTGGAGGACACTGAATGGAGGCCAGTGGAGGGATTGGCAGAGAGGGATGGAGGACACTGAATGGAGGCCAGTGGAGGGATTGGCAGGGAGGGGTGGAGGACACTGAATGGAGGCCAGTGGAGGGATTGGCAGAGAGGGGTGGAGGACACTGAATTGAGGCCAGTGGAGGGATTGGCAGAAAGGGGTGGAGGACACTGAATGGAGGCCAGTGGAGGGATTGGCAGAGAGGGGTAGAGGACACTGAATGGAGGCCAGTGGAGGGATTGGCAGAGAGGGGTAGAGGACACTGAATGGAGGCCAGTGGAGGGATTGGCAGAGAGGGGTAGAGGACACTGAATTGAGGCCAGTGGAGGGATTGGCAGAAAGGGGTGGAGGACACTGAATGGAGGCCAGTGGATGGATTGGCAGAGAGGGGTAGTAGAGGACACTGAGTAGAGGCCAGTGGAGGGATTGGCAGAGAGGGGTGGCAGATACACAACGGTTAGTAAGGTGGATGAGTCTGGTAGCAGCATTCATGATAGACTGAAGAGGGGATAGCCTGCGATGAGGTCGGCCAATGAGAAGGGAGTTACAATAGTCAAGGCGAGATATAACAAGGGAGTGAATAAGTTGCTTAGTGGTTTCCGAGGTTAGGAACGGGCGTATCTTGGGGATGTTGCGGAGGTAAAGTCTGAAAGATTTGGACAGTGATTGGATTTGGCGGTGAAAGGACAGATGGGAGTCTAGGATTACACCTAGTACCCTGGCATGAGGGGAGGGACTGATGATTGTATTATTGATCTTGATGGAGAAGTCAGGGGAGGGGGCATGGGCTGGGGGGAATACTAAGAGCCCAGTTTTGGAAAGATTGAGTTTGAGGAAGTGGAGTGACATCCATGCCGATATGTCACTTAGTAGGTTAGTAATGCGAGAGGAGACTGAAGGGGTGAGGTGAGGGGTAGAAAGATAGATTTGTGTGTAATCAGCATAGAGATGGTACTTAAAGCCATGGGAGTTTATCAAGTGACCAAGGGAGGAGGTGTAGATGGAGAAGAGAAGGGGTCCAAGGACAGAGCCTTGAGGGACCCCTACAGAGAGAGGGAGTGAAGAGGAGGAGGCAGAGTTATTGGTAACACTGAAGGGAGCGCTGCGATAGGTAGGAGGAGAACCAGGAGAGAGCAGAGTCTCGGAGGCCAAGAGAATATAGTTTTTTTTGAGGAGGAGGGGGTCAAGTAGTAAGAGTACGGAGTAGTAGTGGCCATTAGCTGGGATGAGTATGAAGTAATGGCCATTGGTTGGGATGAGTACGGAGTAGTGGCCATCGGTTGGGATGAGTACAGAGTAGTGGCCATCGGTTGGGATGATGAGCACGGAGTAGTAGTGGCCATCATCGGTTGGGATGAGCACGGAGTAGTGGCCATCGGCTGGGATGAGCACGGTAGTGGTAGTGGCCAGTGGCCATGGCTGGATGAGTACGGAGTAGTAGTGGCCATCGGCTGGGATGAGTACGGAGTAGTGGCCATCGGCTGGGATGAGTACGGAGTAGTGGCCATCGGTTGGGATGAGTACGGAGTAGTGGCCATCGGTTGGGATGAGTGGGAGTAGTGGTGATCGGTTGGGATGAGTGCGGAGTAGTGGCCATCGGTTGGGATGAGTGCGGAGTAGTGTGCCATCGGTGGGAGTGCGGAGTAGTGGCCATCGGTTGGGATGAGTGCGGAGTAGTGGCCATCGGCTGGGATGAGTGCGGAGTAGTGGCCATCGGCTGGGATGAGCACGGAGTAGTGGCCATCGGCTGGGATGAGCACGGGAGTAGTGGCCATCGGTTGGGATGAGCACGGAGTAGTGGCCATCGGCTGGGGGATGAGCACGGGAGTAGTGGCCATCGGCTGGGATGAGTACGGAGTAGTGGCCATCGGTTGGGATGATGAGTACGGAGTAGTGGCCATCGGCTGGGATGAGTACGGAGTAGTGGCCATCGGTTGGGATGAGTACGGAGTAGTGGCCATCGGTTGGGATGAGTGCGGAGTAGTGGCCATCGGTTGGGATGAGTGCGGAGTAGTGGCCATCGGTTGGGATGAGTGCGGAGTAGTGGCCATCGGATTGGGATGAGTGCGGAGTAGTGGCCATCGGCTGGGATGAGTGCGGAGTAGTGGCCATCGGCTGGGATGAGTGCGGAGTAGTGGCCATCGGCTGGGATGAGTGCGGAGTAGTGGCCATCGGCTGGGATGAGTGCGGAGTAGTGGCCATCGGCTGGGATGAGTAGTAGTGGCCATCGGCTGGGATGAGTGCGGAGTAGTGGCCATCGGCTGGGATGAGTACAGTGTAGTGGCCATCGGCTGGGATGAGTGCGGAGTAGTGGCCATCGGCTGGGATGAGTGCGGAGTAGTGGCCATCGGCTGGGATGAGTGCGGAGTAGTGGCCATCGGCTGGGATGAGTGCGGAGTAGTGGCCATCGGTTGGGATGAGTACGAAGTAGTGGCCATTGGTTTTAGCAGACTGTAGATCATTAGTGAGTTTTAGTAGGGCAGTTTCAGTGGAGTGTAGTGAGTGAAAGCCAGACTGTAAAGGGTGAAGAAGGTTGTTGTCGGTGAGGTGGGAGGAGCTCAGGTGATTGTAGACTAAGCGTTCTAGGAGTTTAGAGGTAAATGGCATCAGGGAGATGGGTCTTAAGTTGTTCAGGTTGGTGGGGTCCAGGGAGGGCTTGTTAAGTATGGGAGTGATGTGCGCATGCTTTAGAGGGGAGGGGAAGGCACCAGTAGAGAGGGAGAGATTGAAGATGTGAGTGAGGGAGCATAGGATGGAAGAAGAGGGTGACCGTAGTAGTTGTGAGGGGACAGGATCCAGGGGGCAGGTGGTGAGACGGGCTTCTGAGAGAAAACCTTAGTGACCTCTTTGGTAGTAGCGAGGTCAGAAGAGGAAAGTGTTGAGGGAGGTTTAGTATAAGGTATGCTAAGTGGGATGGATGTCTGTGCAGTGGCGATGTCCCTACGAATTGCATCAGTCTTGTTTTTGAAATGATTTGCAATCTCATGAGCAGTGAGTGAGGTACTGGGTGGAGGTGGAGAAAGTAGAGAGTTAAAAGTAGAGAAGAGAAAACGAGGACTGGATGACAAGGTATTGATGAGAGGGACAAAGTCGTCTTGTTTGGCAGCATGGAGGGAGGAATTGTATGTGTGAAGAAAGCAGATTTATATCGGGTGAATGCTTGCTGAGATTTGGTTTTATGCCACAATCACTCCAACAATCATTTCTGGTGTGGTCAGTCTGCCACGGATGTAATGGTCTGATGGGCTGATGCTTCGTGTTGTTAGAGGAGCAAGTCAGTCCAGTGTGGATGATAGTGAACTGTTGTAGACAGCAGTGGCCAGGTCAGGGCAGGACAGGGGAGAGATTCTGTCATAGAGTTGGTCAGTTGCAGAGTGGAAAGGAGCCGGGTTCAAGTTGTGAAGGTTTCTGCGGGTAATTGTTTGCTGCTTGGAGGGATAGGTGTTTGAAGATGAGGAGACTGTGAAGGTGATGAGATTGTGATCAGAGAGAGGAAAGGGGGTGTTTGTGAGGTTGTAGGGAGTGCAAAGATGGGAGAAAACAAGGTCTAATGTATTCCCATCAGAGTGAGTGGAGGACGGTATACATTGTGCTAATGTAAAAGATGAGGTTATGTAGAAGTGTTGGGATGTAGCCGGGTTGTTGACATTAATAGGGATGGTAAAATCTCTGAGAATGATAGTTTGTAGTTTAGAGGACAGAAAGTAGGGTGTCCAGGCAGAGAAATCATCAAGAAAGCGGGACACGGGGTCCAGGAGGCCGATAGATCACTGCAATCCTCAGAGAAATGGGAGAAAACAGCCGGATGCAGTGAGTCTGGGAAGAAGAGAAGGATAGAGAGGAGGATTAGGGGGGACTTGAAAGGTGCTCAGTGGGGATAGAAGCAAACCAACCCCACCACCTTTCTGACCACTGGGTCTGGGTGAGTGGGTCCAGATGAGGCCTCCATAGGGAAGTGCTGCGGGGGAAGCAGAATCTGCTGCTTGGAGTCAGGTTTCTGTAATTGCTAGTAGGTTAAGGGAGCCGGAGACAAAAAGGTCATGGACAGAGGTGAGATTATTACAGACAGAGCGGGCATTCCAGAGCACACATGAAAAAGGGAGGGTGGTTTTTTTGTGAGCACGGGGACTGATATTAAATTGAGGGGATTGCAGCTATTCCTGGAGGAAAGAGGATGCCTGGTGTGGGGGTGAATTACTGGAGGACAGAGCTTGGGGAGATATCCCCAGAGGTTAGGAGAAGAAAGAGGGTGCCAGATGTGGGGGTGAAATACTGGAGAACTAGGGTTTGGGGAGATATCCCCAGAGGTTAGGAGAAGGAGGAGGGTGCCTGGTGTGGGGGTGAAATACTGGAGGACCAGAGCTTGGGGAGATATCCCCAGAGGTTAGGAGAAGGAGGGTGCAGAAAGTAAGATGGGAGCGGGATGTACACGAGCGCACATGCCTTCCAGACCTGGTGTTTGGGTCAGTCAGCAGGAGGTGATGAGAGCAGTAGTAGTAGGGAGTTTGGTAGCAGTGAGGGTGAGATGTACAAGTTCTGGGGTGGAGCAGAGGGGTGAGATTTTTGGAACACAGGAAAGTAATATGAGAAGGAGGCGTAGAGGGGAAATATGAAAGGCACACGGAGTGGGACTCAGACTTGTAGGAGATGTTTCCCGGGGTGTTTGCTTGCAGTCTGTCCAGCATGCAGGAGAGTTTCTTGTTGTATCTTCCTGCTGCTTTAGTTCAACTGCTTCTTAGCACTCCATCAACGCAGAACTCACTCAAAAGCAGCACCCCATCAGTGATCTTCCCCCATCAGTGCCTGTGCCCCCCATCAGTGATCTTCCATTAGCTGATCTAAATTTATAGGGAGATGGCCCAATGAGCACATCATCTCCACCCCAATTAGGAACTGATAAGGATCACATGAATGGGGGGGATGATTCTCAAACACAGACCAGACACAGGCTACAGTCATAAAACGGTAATAAGATGTTATATTTCTATTTACACCCAGTAGCCCCCCGTCATGTCCGTCCTCTTCGTCCATAGTCATGTCCATCCATCCTCTTTGTCTATAGTCATGTCCGTCCTCTTCCTCCGTAGTCATGTCCGTCCTCTTCCTCCATAGTCACTATGATGTCTTTTATCTCCAGCAGATGATACACACATGTTGATGATATACATCAATATTTAGAAGGACACAAGGATCTCTACAAGGACGTCATGATGGACAATCAGCCGCCCCTCACATCACCGGGTAAGAGGAGACTTTATTGTAAAGGAGAGAGCAGTACGGAGGATCCACCTAGATCCCCCATCATCTGATAAACACATAGAAACAATGGATTCAGTCAGTGTGTGTGTTTCCTACAGATGGATCCAGTCATGGGAACCCACCAGAGAGATGTCCCCGTCCTCTGGATTCCCGGGATTCCACACAGGAAGGTCACACCATCCCTCACCATCATCAGGTAGATGAGGAACAATCACTGATAGTATCATTAGGATCTGTACATTATCTGCATTGTTACCATTGATGTCATTTTATTATCAGATGATATTTTTCTCTCATTTCCTTGATTTAGAGTGGAGATCCAATCGATATAGAATTTGAGGTGAAAGCAGAAGAAGAAGAGGCGTATGTGAGGGATGATCAGCAGTCTATGGAGGAGGATGGAATAACGGGGACATTTATTAGAGGAGGACACTCCTACAGAGATCAGCACAGGTGGGTCTTGAACACTAAATCCATTCCTCCACCCATACTGCTCACTGATTGGTCCAGAGTAGGGCGGGACTGGGTGATATCAGCCTGTAATCCCCTGGTCACTTTCCTGAGCTGTGTTCCCCGTCCTGTATTCCTGGATTTCTCTCGGATAATCTTCCTTCTCTGTGCTGCAGACACAATTTATGTCTATAGACTGGATTTATGGAGGTTCTGGGGTTCAGCTGGCAGCAAAATGTTGATTTTCACCATAGATGTCTATGAGTCCAGCAAGATCTCTGACAGAAACATTTCTCCCAGGGTTCCTTGCTTCGTGGTCTGCTGGCTGTGCCGGGGTGGAGGGATATGTCTGTAGTGTGT
>CATNWA010005224.1:0-12669 GCA_951230385.1 Staurois parvus
TGGCATAAAAAATAATGAAAAAAAAAAAATGATAAAAAAAAAAAAATAAAAGAAAAAAAAAAGAAAATGTGTTATAGGTTAAAAAAAAAAAAAAAAAAAAAAAAAAAAAGCAAAAAACAAATGCGCACAGGTACAAACAACAAATAACCATGAACATATATGGTATTCGCTGCGATCATCAAGAGCTGGAAAATTTATTTTAGGTTGTTCTTTGTGGTAGGTAGGTTATGGAAGTAAACAAGAAACACACAGCTAAATTTAAAAAACATCATTTTTTTATACTATTTTGGGCCAGTTTTCCATTGATAATAAACAAAAAAATCAGAGATATCCATTACCATTTACCACCAAATAAAAGCCCAATTTGCCTGAAAGAACGCGGTATAATTCACCCTGATGTACAAAGTAGTTTGTGATGATATGTGTGGTTTTACTAACATGATCAAAGTTGCAAAATTGTGCTTAGGCAGTAAGATTTGTTTAACCCTTAGGCGTGAAAGGTTAAGTTTGCATCTATGTACAGTTTGTATACATATTACTAGAGAGGGTGTCAGTTAGTGTCAGTGTGTTATAAGGTAAAAAAAAAAAAGCAAAAAACAAAATGCGCACTATTGTTTCCTGGGCTGTACAACAGGCACAAGCAAACAAAAACAATACACATATATGGTATCGCTGCGGATCATCAAGAGCTGGAAAAATGTATTTTGAGTTGTTCTTTGTTGTAGGTTATGGTATTAACAAGAAACACTCAGCTAAATTTAAAAAAAAACATTTTTTGTACTATTTTAGGCCAGTTTTTCCTTTGAATAATAAAAAAAAAATCAGGAGATATCTATTACCATTTACCACCAAATGAAAGCCCAATTTGTCCTGAAAAAAACGCGGTATAATTCACCTGGATGTACAAAGTATTTGTGAAGATACTGTACAGTTTTACTTAACATGTTAAAATTGCAAAATTGTGCTTAGGCATTAAGATTTGTTTTACTCTTAGGCATGAAGGGGTTAAGTTTTTGCATCTATTGTACAGTTGTATAAATATTACTAGAGATGGTGAAGAGCTAGAGGACCTGTAATGGATTTGCTGGTCATTTACACTTAGAGCCCTTTTATCTCTCTCTTGTCACTCACTCCCTTACAATGTCGCTCTCTGTATTTTTTTTCTCTCTCTCTATTTTGTTTTTTCTTTTTTTATGTTCCATATATTACCCTTACTCTTCTTTGGTATCCTGTAAGCACATAACAGTATATCCAGAGTGGTAGAGCATTTTAGCCAGCAGTGCCTTGGGTGCTAAACCCACCCTCCACATAACTCGCACACAACACATCAGAGGTAGCAGAAGGAATAATGTCTTCAATAATGCAGCAAAGAAAGCCGGATAATAAGCAGTATACATTAAAGGATATCGAGGAGAGAACAAATTATCAATAATTCATTCCATCAGTTATTTACATGGTCAAACACAGCAATTTTATAAAGTGGCTATTGTATAATCTCTTGTGGATTTTGAACTTGCATACCATCCAGTTCTGCAAATGGTGAACAATAAAAGGATCTACAGCCTTTAGAAATGGATATACCCTGGAGGAAAAGTACATGACAGTTTTCACATGCCATCTTTTAATATTTGTATCAACATCCAGTCATCCTCCGACTCGTATCAGAACACATGTCAGGTATCGTTGTGTAGTCCAGGTATGTTTTGTCAGTATAAGGAGCAGGGGCGGACTGACAACTCATGGGGCCCCCGGGCAATAGGGGATCATTGGGCCCAACTGTTTTCTTGCCCAAACTCAAAAAAGCCTATGAAAAAGGTACCAAGGGGCATCTCATAGGGGCCCCCTACTGACCCCGGGCCCTCGGGCAGTGCCCAAGTTTCCAAATGGTCAGTCCACCCCTGGTAAGAGAGTTATGTTCCAGTATAAGATATTCAAATCATTGTAGAGGCAAGCTCAAATGTTACATCCCAACTACACATAGTCATTGAACTGCAAATGTTTATACAGGGAAGATTGGAGCTTTCTAAAATTAAAAAGCAATAGGCAGATGTGCTGTCACATTAACCATATAAAATTTTTTTAAATTATATAGATGTAGCACCCTCCTAGGGTGTCAGGGATCCGGGTATGACCAGAAATGTGTGGGAGCACAGGCGTGGTCAGGGCTGGAGAGGTGGCTTGGTCAGGCAGGCCGTATGGGTCTGTAATGCACCGTCTGGCGGTAGCTAGCTCTAACAACCCATGGAATAGGATTCCCCAGAGTGCGGAGCCTAAGTCCCAGTCTGCTTGTTCACCAGGGCCCCTGATGGTGGGGATGGACTTGGAGCAGACAGAGACCAGGTCGCGGCCCCTGAGTATACCCACCTGTGGTAGAGGGATCCGCCAGAGGTATATTCTGGAGAGAGCCTGATGTGAAGAGGCGGATGGGTCCGTGCAGGACGGATGGATGGATGGCTGAGCAGAAGCGTAGCCAGACAGGCCGGGTCGGTAACGGTGGGGATAGCGCGGTACAAGGAAGCAGGCACGGAATAGTTGGGGCACTCGCCGGGTCAGTAACAGGAGATCAGATCCAATGAGGGCATCCAAGAGAAGTCAGACAGGCCAGAGATCAGGGCAGGAGAAGTCAGCAGAGGTCAGGATCAAAGCAGGGTCAGCAACAAATCAGATAGGCAGATATGCAGGAATACAGGATACCAGGTACAGGGGATAATGGGAAACAAACACCAAGGCACTGACTGCAGGTCTGGTCATTGCTTAAATACACCTCCTGCAATCAGCCTCAGGTGATGGCTTGATTGCAGGAGTGAGATTCCAGCTGCTGAGAGCACCCGCTGGCCAGCACTGGTACTGCAGCCCACAAGGCAGGTGAGCCCCAGCACCACCTGTGCTGAGCCCATTCCTGACAGGCTGATAGGCAAATTTAATTCTTGGTGGTTCTCCTGTAATCAACAGAGCTGTGTGTAATTGCTTTAGGCTGCTCTGTGTTCTGCAGGCTGCAAGTTTGACTGCTTCCTCCTGTTTTCTGGAAATTTCCGCAGGATAGTGGGTTGGAGAGTCAAATGAGCCTCCTAAATATTTATGCAGCTCCAGCCAATCCCTTGGGAGGAGTGCTCAGATGGTAATTGGGGAGTGTATAAATAGTCTAGAACACCAGAAGGCAAGGTTCTTTTCCCTGGAGGAGAAGCTCCCAGCTAGGAGGGCTGCCAGCTCTTTCTGGCCATCCTGTTGATCATCCAGCCTGTTCTTTGAGGCCCCAGCTATGCTCAGCTGAAGTGCCTATTCTTATGCAAGTTCCTGGGGAGCCAAAAAGAGGGGCGCCACTGAGGATCTTACCTGAGAACTTTCCAGAGGAGTCTGCCTCCTGAAGTCTGAAGGAGACATCCAAGCCCCGAGGACCATGTGAGTACAGACCAGAGGGAGAAAGAGTCTGGTGAATGTTGCTACCGTTAATCTCTGCCACATACAGTGAAAGTGTTACTAAACCCAGGACCCTGCTTTCACTATATCTGGTCTCCCCAGACCCTGCATTCACTATATCTGGTCTCCCTGGACCCTGCATTCACTATATCTGTCTCCCCAGACCCTGCATTCACTATATCTGGTCTCCCACAGTGAACACTACATAGAAATGCAATTATTTTAGTAAATATAAACTGGTAGCCTCCCTAGCTGTCTGATTATGTCCATATTTCTGTGCTCAAAGCTGTACATTTTTTTCATGGAAATGTGTAGTTTTTTTTTATTGTAGGCCTGTAATTTTTAGGAATAACTCACTGAAATCTGTCCGAACAAGAGTCTAGTAAACATTCTGGGTATGTTTACAATTTGAAACACGAAATCATAAATTATAATTTAATAAATAACCATAAAAAATAATAATATAATAATAATAAATTTAATTCAATAATATAATCAAACCAAAAACACTGAAATTTGAAATATAGCGCCAAGTTCGCACATCACTGAGCAAAGTCGCAAAATCGTTTTCAGTGTCTGATGACGAATTTCCCCCACAAATCATTATCACTCAATTCTGCAAGTGGTTCTGATTTACTATCGCTGTTCTCTAGCCGGTCTAAAACCGATTTTACCTAAAGGGACGCTTTTTGGATGCCATGGACATTTCTCAGTTTCCAGGCAGAAAGAACAGTAAAATGCAGGCAGGGCACAGGACAAAGCACTCGGGACAAAATGTATGTGAAATGGTTTGATACAGTAATGTTTTACTATGTGATTTTAGTGTATTTAGTGAATGTCACTTTTTGACATTTTTAAATTTCCCGCCAGTTCTGTCCCCCGTACGTCCCAACGTCGCATTGAACGGAACCCCGAAGACGGATGGCGGCATCGGTCGGAGGATATCGCGGGAGAACAGGACAAGGTAAGTGATTGAGGGATCCCGGAGCAACGCATAGTATTCCTGAGTGTAGCTCGGGGTTACCGCTTGTGGTGCTGAAACTTTACCCCGAGCTACACCCGGGAATACCTCCAGGGAGGTTAAATACCTTTTCTCATCAGCAGTTGGTGCAGTCTTGTGACTTCTATCAGTGTTCAGCAGAGCACTGGTTAAAGCTTGTAGGAGGCATTTTCTTTCTGCTCTAGGAGGATGCAGAACCGCTGACCTCTGTCTGGACAGTGCTGATTGGCCCTGTGCTGATCACATGTACTCTCTCCCACAAATAAAATTTTTTTTTATAGCAATACACACTAAACTCAGCATGTGCAGAGTGTCTCCACATGATATTTCTTACCAGGAGATAAGAGGGGAAAACTGCAAGAAGGGGAGGATCAGAGAAGTCAGGAACAAACAGCATTGTTACACAGTGCAAAGAATTAACACTTTAGGTTCCACAGTAAGTATAACAAGCATGCTTTACTGCATATACAGACTGATTTTACTGTTGTGGGTTTAGTAACACTTTAAGGCCTGCCTGGCCTGGGACATTACTAATGGTATACCAGTGCTGTTTACTTCATGTCCTAATACTCAGAGGACTGTGTTAAGAAGCTGCTGCTTTAGTGTCCCGGAGTATGCCAAAAGCTCCCTGTTCCAAGCTGATCTGCAGTAATCTTTTAATAAAGCAACCCTTAGACTGTATCTTGAGCTACTGGAATGAAAGTTGCTGTTTGCCTGGCTGTGTTGCACTAGTGAGAAGAGAACCTGGGGCACAAATCAGCACCATAGCACTACATAAATATATATTACCCACCATACAGTGAAAATGCCCAAAAAGACAGGCCAGTGCACTTTTAAAGTCCACACAAAAGTCCTCATAAAACAGGGGTGGACTGACAACTCATGGGGCCCCCGGGCACTTTAGGGGATCATGGGACCCCCTGTGTCCTTGCCCAAACTAAAAAAGCCTATGAAAAAGGTACCAGGGGCATCTCATGGGGCCCCCTACTAACCCCGGCCTCGGGCAGTGCCCGAGTTTCCAAATGGTCAGTCCGCCCCTGCCTCATAATTAAGAAATTTGCACCATCTTGTCTAAGGTGAACTACAGATATCCTTCAAACACTCCCCATGTTTTATCACCACATATTAGCCTTTATCAGCACGGGCCCCAAATGATAAGAGGTCAATGGCACTTAAACAGAGAATGAACCCAACAGACAAGAGCACATATCCTTGTCAAAATCTCCAGTTTTCCAACTCATTAGCTCCTGGCCGGTATCAATGACTCCAAATATTAGATGCTATAAACCCTTGGTGGTTCACAGCCCCCAATGTATATTCAAATGCTGCCCGAAAAAGAAATGGAAGAACCATAGAGCATTACCGTAATGAAATCCATTATTTAGTAAATGTATTATACTTACAATGGAAAGAAGATATACAGCATACAGCAACGTGGAAAACAACTTAGCTTGTCACCAAAAGAGCACGTATGCGTGATGACGTCAGCACTAAAGCCCAACTTACACGTTTCGTCCTTATAGACAGCCTCAGAGAATGGGAGTAAGTAGTGCACTGCCCTAGGCTGGGTACATTTAGTTTTGGCTCTGCTGTTTTCAGGTCAGCAGCAATTTATTTTCCAGGTCTGGTCAGATCTATCCCTAAACCTGGTGGTTGATTGCTCCTGCTGTCTCTGGAAAAAGCTCCTAGAAAATGATTAGGAATATTGATCAGTGGTTTATAGAATACTTATCTAACCTCAGCCGATCCCTGGGAGACTGACCCAGAAGGTATGGCTGAGGAGAAAAAAATTGTTTGGGAGGGTCTTATCAGTCTCTCTTTTCTCTTGGGGCCTTTTCTCATCTCTAATTTAACCAAAGATTCAATTGATTTGATATGATATTCATAGGGCATAATACTATAAACTGTTGATCCAGGGGAGTATTCCATTCCTTTGGGAATAAGGAAGGAATATTTCAAATGAACCATGCTATATAATGAACCATGCTATAAAATAGATCCATGCTATATAATGAACCATGCTTTTATAATGGATCCATGCTATATAATGAACCATGCTATATAATAGATCCATGCTATATAATGAACCATGCTTTATAATGGACCATGCTATATAATAACTGAAACCTTCTTTATAATGGACCCATGCTATATAATGAACCTTCTTTATAATGGATCCATGCTATATAATGAACCTTCTTTATAATGGATCCATGCTATATAATGAACCATGCTTTATAATGGATCATGCTATATAATGGCTATATAAATTAACCTTCTTTATAATGGACCCATGCTATTAATGAAGCATGCTTTATAATGGATCCATGCTATATAATGAACCATGCTTTATAATGTATCCATACTATATAATGAACCTTCTTTATAATGGACCCATGCTATATAATGAACCTTCTTTATAATGGACCCATGCTATATAATGAACCATGCTTTATAATGGATCCATGCTATATAATGAACCATGCTTTATAATGGATCCATGCTATATAATGAACCATGCTTTATAATGGATCCATGCTATATAATAAACCTTCTTTATAATGGATCCATGCTATATAATGAACCTTCTTTATAAATGGATCCATGCTATATAATGAACATTCTTTATAATGGACCCATGCTATATAATGAACCTTCTTTATAATGGATCCATGCTTTATAATGAACCATGCTTTATAATGGATCCATGCTATATAATGAACCTTCTTTATAATGGACCCATGCTATATAATGAACCATGCTTTATAATGGATCCATGCTATATAATGAACCTTCTTTATAATGGACCCATGCTATATAATGAACCATGCTTTATAATGGATCCATACTATATAATGAACCACGCTTTATAATTGATCCATGCTATATAATGAACCTTCTTTATAATGGATCCATGCTATATAATGAACCTTCTTTATAATGGATCCATACTATATAATGAACCATGCTTTATAATGGATCCATACTATTTAATGAACCATGCTTTATAATGGATCCATGCTATATAATGAACCTTCTTTATAATTGACCCATGCTATATAATGAACCTTCTTTTTAATGGATCCATGCTATATAATGAACCTTCTTTATAATGGACCCATACTGTATAATGAACCATGCTTTATAATGGATCCATGCTATATAATGAACACGCTTTATAATAGATCCATGCTATATAATGAACCTTCTTTATAATGGACCCATGCTATATAATGAACCATGCTTTATAATGGATCCATGCTATATAATGAACCTTCTTTATAATGGACCCATGCTATATAATGAACCATGCTTTATAATGGATCCATGCTATATATAATGAACCTTCTTTATAATGGACCCATGCTTTATTAATGAACCATGCTTTATAATGGATCCATACTATATAATGAACCTTCTTTATAATGGATCCATGCTATATAATGAAGCTTCTTTATAATGGATCCATACTATATAATGAACCATGCTTTATAATGGAACCATGCTATATAATGAACCATGCTTTATAATGGATCCATACTATATAATGAACCTTCTTTATAATGGATCCATGCTATATAATGAACCTTCTTTATAATGGATCCATGCTATATAATGAACCTTCGTTATAATGGATCCATGCTATATAATGAACCTTCTTTATAATGGACCCATGCTATATAATGAACCATGCTTTATAATGGATCCATGCTATATATAATGAACCTTCTTTATAATGGACCCATGCTATATAATGAACCATGCTTTATAATGGATCCATGCTATATAATGAACCTTCTTTATAATGGATCCATACTATATAATGAACTACGCTTTATAATGGATCCATGCTATATATGAACCTTCTTTATAATGGATCCATGCTATATAATGAACCTTCTTTATAATGGATCCATACTATATAATGAACCATGCTTTATAATGGATCCATAATATTTAATGAACCATGCTTTATAATGGATCCATGCTATATAATGAACCTTCTTTATAATTGACCCATGCTATTTAATGAACCTTCTTTATAATGGACCCATGCTATATAATGAACCTTCTTTTTAATGGATCCATGCTATTTAATGAACCTTCTTTATAATGGATCCATGCTATATAATGAACCTTCTTTATAATGGACCCATACTGTATAATGAACCATGCTTTATAATGGATCCATACTATATAATGAACCACGCTTTATAATAGATCCATGCTATATAATGAACCTTCTTTATAATGGATCCATGCTATATAATGAACCTTCTTTATAATGGATCCATACTATATAATGAACCATGCTTTATAATGGATCCATACTATTTAATGAACCATGCTTTATAATGGATCCATGCTATATAATTAACCTTCTTTATAATTGACCCATGCTATATAATGAACCTTCTTTTTAATGGATCCATGCTATATAATGAACCTTCTTTATAATGGACCCATACTGTATAATGAACCATGCTTTATAATGGATCCATACTATATAATGAACCACGCTTTATAATAGATCCATGCTATATAATGAACCATGCTTTATAATGGATCCATGCTATATAATGAAGCTTCTTTATAATGGATCCATACTATATAATGAACCTTGCTTTATAATGGAACCATGCTATATAATGAACCATGCTTTATAATGGATCCATACTATATAATGAACCTTCTTTATAATGGATCCATGCTATATAATGAACCTTCTTTATAATGGACCCATGCTATATAATGAACCATGCTTTATAATGGATCCATGCTATATAATGAACCTTCTTTATAATGGACCCATGCTATATAATGAACCATGCTTTATAATGGATCCATGCTATATAATGAACCTTCTTTATAATGGATCCATACTATATAATGAACTACGCTTTATAATTGATCCATGCTATATAATGAACCTTCTTTATAATGGATCCATGCTATATAATGAATGTTCTTTATAATGGATCCATGCTATATAATGAACCATGCTTTATAATGGATCCATGCTATATATTGAACCTTCTTTATAATGGATCCATGCTATATAATGAACCATGCTTTATAATGGATCCATGCTATATATTGAACCTTCTTTATAATGGACCCATGCTATATAATGAACCTTCTTTATAATGGACCCATGCTATATAATGAACCTTCTTTATAATGGATCCATGCTATATAATGAACCATGCTTTGTAATGGATCCATGCTATATAATGAACCTTCTTTTATAATGGATCCATGCTATATATTGAACCTTCTTTATAATGGATCCATGCTATATATTGAACCTTCTTTATAATGGATCCATGCTATATATTGAACCTTCTTTATAATGGATCCATGCTATATATTGAACCTTCTTTATAATGGATCCATGCTATATAATGAACCTTCTTTATAATGGATCCATGCTATATAATGAACCTTCTTTATAATGGATCCATGCTATATAATGAACCTTCTTTATAATGGATCCATGCTATATAATGAACCATGCTTTATAATGGATCCATGCTATATAATGAACCTTCTTTATAATGGGACCCATGCTATATAATGAACATTCTTTATAATGGATCCATGCTATATTAATGAACCTTCTTTATAATGGATCCATGCTATATAATGAACCTTCTTTATAATGGATCCATGCTATATAATGAACCTTCTTTATAATGGATCCATGCTATATAATAAACCTTCTTTATAATGGACCCATGCTATATAATGAACCTTCTTTATAATGGATCCATGCTATATAATGAACCTTCTTTATAATGGACCCATGCTATATAATGAACATTCTTTATAATGGATCCATGCTATATAATGAACCTTCTTTATAATGGATCCATGCTATATAATGAACCTTCTTTATAATGGATCCATGCTATATAATAAACCTTCTTTATAATGGACCCATGCTATATAATGAACCTTCTTTATAATGGATCCATGCTATATAATGAACCTTCTTTATAATGGATCCATGCTATATAATGAACCTTCTTTATAATGGACCCATGCTATAATAATGAACCTTCTTTATAATGGATCCATGCTATATAATGGATCTTTGCTCTCTCTGGATGAGCTGTTGGCTTATGGTTATGAAGCTGCAAGCTTTTAATTTATTTTGTCTTTTGTTTGACCCTTTTCAGCCTAGCCATAGTACATTGAAGAATTCTGCAGCATAAAGGTGACCACACACTACCCCAGAGGTCTCCAAGCTTTCTAAACAAAGGGCCAGTTTACTGCCCTTCAGTAGTTAGGCTGGCCAGACTGTGTTCTGTTTTCTGCAGGAGTAGAACATGTCATGGTGTCAGTGGGAGAAAGCAATGCCTTAGACATGGTGGTCAGTAGGTGGGTGCATAGTGCCCCATCATTAGTTTTTGAGAAATAGTTCCTGATTGTTGGAATTATACACCATTATTGGTGTCAATGGAAGGAATAGTGTCCCATCGTTGGTGTCATTGGGAGGAATTTTACCCCATTTTTGGAATTAGTGGGGGTAGTGATGGCACTTTGTTGGTGCCAGTGGGAGGAATAATGTCCCATTGTTGGTATCAGGGGGAGGAATAGGGCCCCATTGCTGTGTCAGTGGGAGTAAAAAAGTGTCCTGTGATTGGTACTAGTGGGAGGAATAGTGTTCTATCATTGGTTTGGTGGGAGGAATCATGCCCTATTGTTGGTTTCACAGAGATAAAATTTTCCCCAGTGGTGGTGTCAGTGAAACGAATAGTGCCCCATCATTGGTATCAGTGGAAAGAATATCAAGAATATCACCCCATCATTGGTATTAGTGGGAGGAATAGTGCCACATTGTTGGTGTCAGTGGGAGTAATAGTGTTCCATCATTGGTATTGGTGGGAGGAATCGTGCCCCATTGTTGGTGTCACTGGGAGGAGTTATTCCCCATTGTTGGTGTCAATGGGAGAAATAATTTCCTATCATTGGTTTTAGCGGGAGGAATAGTGTTCCATTGTTGGCATTAGTGGGAGGAATGGTGCCCCATTTTTGGTGTCAGTGGAAAGAATTTTGCCCCATTGTTGGTGTCACTGGGAGGAATTATTCCCCATTGTTGGTAATGGGAGAAACAATGTCCTATTATTTGTTTTATCGGGAGAAATAGTGTCTCATTGTTGGCATTAGTGAAAGGAAATAGTGCCCCATTTTTGTTGTCAGTGGAAAGAATTTTGCCCATTGTTGGTGTCATTGAAAAGAATAGTACCCCATCATTGGTATCAGTAGAAGGAATAATGCCCCATTGTTGTTGTTGAGCGGAATGGTGCACAATTGTTGGTGTCATTGAGAGGAATCATGTCCCATTTTTGGTGTCAGTGAAAAGAAAAGTACACCATCATTGGTATCAGTAGAAGAAATAATACCCCATGATTGTTATTAGTGGGCGTAATAGTGCACATTTGTTGGTGTCATTGGAGGAATGATGTCCCATTGTTGGTGTCAGTGAAAAGAATAGTACCCCATCATTGGTATCAGTAGAAGAAATAATACCTCATGATTGTTATTAGTGGGCGTAATGGTGCACATTTGTTGGTGTCACTGGGAGGAATTATGTCCCATTGTTGGTGTCAGTGAAAAGAGTAGTGCTCCGAGGGCTGGATAAAGGCAAGAAAAGGGCTGCATCTGGCCACGGTTTGGAGACCATTGCATTTTACAATCTGATTTTCTTTAGATCTACCATCATTATGTACAAGGGCCTGCCTGAATAGATACAAACTGAATGAGCTGCTTAGGTTTGTCCTCATAAAGTTTTGGTAAATCTAAAGCAGATTTTACAGAAGTTGTACAATCAGATTGTGTAGTGCACAGTGGCGGACTGACCATTTGGAAACTCGGGCACTGCCCGAGGGCCCGGGGTCAGTAGGGGGCCCTATGAGATGCCCCTGGTACCTTTTTCATAGGCTTTTTTGAGTTTGGCCAAGGACACAGGGGCCCCATGATCCCCTATTGCCCAGGGGCCCCATGAGTTTTCAGTCCCCCCTGGTAGTGTATGGCCAGTTTAGGCGTGACATTGTCCTTACCTCATTTATGGAGGAGTTGCTTGCAAATGTAAATCTGCAATATCATTGGATCTGGCTGTTAAATTGCAGCAGCAAGCAATCTTTATTGGTTTATATAGAACAGTAGCCAGCAAAGTTCCTAATATATACACAGAGACAGGGGGCGGACTGACAACTCATGGGGCCCCCCCCCCGGGCAATAGCGGA
>CATNWA010005225.1:0-14066 GCA_951230385.1 Staurois parvus
GGGTAACCCTGAGGTCCCGTCTCGGTCATCTCCTGTACTGTGTCCTCATCTCTGGTCATCTCCTGTACTGGTCCCATCCTGTCATCCCCTTACGTGCCCCGCAGTCCTGGTCATCTCCTGTACTGCCCAGTCTCTGGTCATCCCCTGTACTGTGCCCCGCAGCCCCTCGGGTTTTCCCCCCGTACTGTCCCGCAGTCTCTGTCATCCCTTACTAGGGGTCTGCACCCCTCGGGTTTTCATCTCTGTACTGTGTCCGCAGTCTCTGGTCACTCCTGTACTGGGCCGCAGTCTCGGGTCATCCCTTACTGTGTCCGCAGTCTCTGTCATCTCCTGTACTATGTCGGGCATCCCATTGGTTCAAAATTTTTTTTTCCTTTTTTTTTTTCCGCCTCAAAAACCAGGTCTTTTAAATGGTCAGGTGCGTCTTAGGGGAGCGAAAAATACGGTACAATTTGGGGCTATAATGGGGGTGCCGGATCGCTTGACGTCATCAGACTCAAGGAGAAACAAAGCCCAAATCTCGCGCCCCTTATGCGTCTTTGGAGCGAATATAGAGGGGGGCCCGGGTCCGGTATTTCCACCGCCGCCAGCAAATCCCGGGGACCGGCCACCACTCTGCAGGGGCCCCCTTACCTGCCCCTCTATCCAGCGGCGCCTTCTTCCCGGCTTCTGTAGTGTGCGGACCCGGGCCACATGCGCATGCGAAAGAAGCAGTGCTCTTTGTGAATGGAAAGGCGGTACCTGGGACACAAAATCCCAAAAGCCGCCGACCAATCAAAAAGCGCACGCTTCTGCGCATCGCACTGGGCATCCGCTTCCCCGAGCGCCCCCCCTACAGAAGCCGGGGGAAAACAGCGCGCGGCTGGGTAAGAACAGGTAAGATAAAAAAAAACCCGCGGAAGTAAAGCGGGTACCTGTCAAATTCAGGGACCCTCCCCCTCCCTCCCCCAAAAGGCACACATTCCCCCTTTTTGTCCCGAAGTCTTGGTCATCCCTGTATTTTCCCCAGTCTCTGGTCATCCCTTTCGGTCCGCATCTCTGGTCTCCCTTGCGTCTGCAGTCCCCTGGTCCCCTCCTTACTGTTCCGCAGTTCTCTGGTCACCCTGTACTGTTTCCCCAGTCTCTGTCATCCCGTAGTCCGCAGTCTCTGGTCCCCCCTGTACTGTCCCAGTCTCGGTTTCCCCTGTACTTTCCGCAGCCCCCTTCATCCCTCACTATGTTGCAGTCCATTAGTTCAGAATTTTTTTTTTTTCCGTTTTTTGCCTCTAAAACCTAGGGGGCTCTTATGGGCAAGGGGGCGCTTTGGGGCGAAAAATGGTATATATTTAACAAAAAAAACAGGGAACAAAATATAGAATTTATTTTTTTAGGGTTTTTCTACACTTTAGGTCCCATTTCACACATTGTTTTTTTGATCTACAAAGCAGAACACTGCACTTATAATTCACTATAATGCAAAGAAAAAGTTACCATTATAATCTTGAAACTGTTCGATCAGTGCATTGTTTAGAGGGGGACTGCATTGGATTTTTTTTCTTATTTTGCTAGCTGTAACTTTTTTGGGCAATTTGGGTATAACATGGGTTAACAGTTTTAGTCTATAGGGATGCATGGAAAATACACTGAAAATGCAGTAGAAACACAATATGTGCACTAATTAGTGCATTTTCCAAGTCAAGGAAGAAAACACACTAACAAGTATACCAAAGCATGCCATAAAAATGCATTTTGTATTGCCTTACATTTAAACACAACATAATAAAAACTGCGCTATAATATCACATTGAGGAAAACTCATGTACATGTTATAACAGGATGGTGTGAATGGTCCCTTAAAGTGGTATAAAACCCCAGGACCCTGCAGTCACTATATCTGGTCCACTCACATCAACACACGAACATGAAATGTAATTATTTTAGGTAAATATAAACAGCTAAATAGCCTTTTCCCTACCATCAGTAGTATATAGCATCCCCTGTGTGACTTCTATCAGTAGCCACACCAGAGCACTGGTTAAATCTTGTAGAGAGGAGTTTTTCATTCTCCTTGATTGCCCTTTGAGGCTGCATGACCCCTGACCCTCTATTTGACAGTGCTCTCTTGGGCCCCTGTGCTGATCACATGCACTCTCCCAAGAAAAAACAACCTAGTCTAGCAATACATACTAAACATGAGCATGTGCCGTTTGCCCCAAAGCTCTGTTGCTATCAGGAATGGATTGAGACAGTGGAAAGAAGGGGAGGATCAAAAAGACAGGTTCAAACATCCTTTTTTTCACAATGCGGAGTATTAACCCCTTCGGTTCCACAGTAAGTATAACAAGCAAGCTTTACTGCATACAGTGCCTTGAAAACGAATTCATACCCACTGAAATGTTCCACATTTTGGCCATGTTACACCAAAAAGCTAAATGGTATTTTTTTGGATTTTATGGATAGACCAAACACAAAGTGTGCAACAGAAATTTTCTGAGTGGAAGGAAAGATGCTAAATGGTTTTCAACATTTTTACAAATATATACCTGAAAAGTGCGGTGTACATTTGTATTACAGCCCCCCGAAGAGTCAATACTTTGTAGAACCACCTTTCGCTGCATATTACAGCTGCAAATTCTTTTTGGGGATATCTCTATCAGCTTTGCACATCTATAGAATGGACATTTTTGCCCATTCTTCCTTACAAAATAAGCTCTAGTTTGCCTGATTGATGAGAGCATTTGTTGAACAGCAATTTTTAAATCTTGCTACAGATTCTCAATTGATTTATGTCTGGACTTTGACTCGGCCATTACCAACACATGAAAATGCTTTGATCTAAACCGTTCCATTGTAGCACTGGCTGTATGTTTAGGGTCGTTGTCCTGCTGGAAGGTGAACCTCCGCCGCAGTCTCAAGTCTTTTCCTGACCTCCAACAGTTTTTCTTCTGAAATTGCCCTTTATTTGGCTCCTTCACCATCTTCTCAACGTTGACCAGCTTCACTGTCCCTGCTGAAAAAAAGCATACCCTACAACATGATGCTGCCACCACCATGTTTCCACAATGGGTATCAGGTGTGTTCAGGGTGATGTGCAGTGTTTTAGTTTTCCGCCACACATAGCGTTTTGCTTCTAGGGCCAAAAATATTCAATTTTGAGTCTCATCTGACTAAAGCACCTTCTTTTTTCCACATGTTTGCTTTGTCCCTCCACAGCTTCTTGCAAACTGCAAACAGGAATTCTTATTTGCTTTTCTTCAGCAAATCTATCTCGTGTTTCACTCTTCCAATAAAGGCCAGATTGTGGAGTGCGCGACTAAATTGTTTGTCCTGTGGGATAGATTCTCCCACCTGAGCTGTGGAACTTTTTGCTGCTTCTCTGACTAATGCCTCCCCTTACCCGGCCCTGTCAATTAGGTTGACGGCCAATGTCTTGGTAGGTTGCAGTTGTGCATACTCTTTTCCATTTTTTGGATGATGATTAACCAGTTCTCCCGCGAGATGGTTCAAAGCTGGGAAATATTTTTTTTACTAACCTAACCTGCAATTAAACGTATCCACAAATTTATCTGTGACCTCTGGTGTTTTCCTTGGCCTTTCAGATGCTGTTTGTTCACTAATGTTTTCTCCTAGCAAACCTTCTGAGGGCTTATCACAGAAACAACTGTGATTTAAGCTGAGCTGTAACAATTATAAACACAGGACCTTCTATTTATTAATTAGGTGTGAGTTTCAGAAGGCAATTGGTTCCACTAGATTTTAGATAGAGGGTATACAATTAAGAGGGGGCAGGACTAACAAATCAGGCACTCCACACACTATTTCAGATATTATATATTGTAAAAAATTTGAAAACCATATATTATCATTTTCCTTCTCCACTTTGTGTTGGTCTATCACATAAAATCCCCGATAGAAATACATTTAGTATTTTTGGTTGTAACATGCCAAAAAGTGGATAACTTTCAGGGGTATGAAGTACTTTTTTTCAAGCACTGTAACAGATTGATTTTACTGTTTGGGATTAGTAACACGTTAAATTTTGTTTAGCTGCATTCTTTTTTTAGGATTTATTTCCTTCAATCATTTTTTTACTTAGCCAGTAACACTTTAGACCCAATAAAAAATTTCCTTTCTTAGGGTGTCACCACTCATGGATAGAGGAAGGAACAGAGACACCTTTGGACAGCAGCATTATCATGCTGTTGGAGGGTAGTGTTAGATGCACTAGCAAATTTAGATAGACAAAATAAACCAAACGTCCAAGTAACAACATTTTAAAGCATTTACAGAAATCAGTTTTATTTGCCTTTTTAGGATAAAGGTTTTACATAAATGAATAAAGACTGAACAGCTTGAGCGTGGTCTTAACCCTCTAACTGCCACTTTTGTGGACAGCTTGGTCTGTTAGATGAAGTTGAAAAATACCAGACTTGCCTGGCTAATCAACCAGTGAAAATAAAGTAAAAAAGCCTCAAAAAGGAAACTAATTCAGTCACCATATCTAAAAAATCTACAATAAAATAAATTTTTGCTTTTGGGATTCATACTTTAGGGTCTGTGTGTACCACCCATTACTGAAACTGAAGTTTTTTGCTAAAGGCTTCAAGAAAGCTGTCAAAGGTCATGTGAAAGCTGGGCAAATACAATGTTAGACTGTATGCTTCGTGGCAAGGGCCCTACTATTCCTTCTGTATGAAATGTAAAATTGTCGACTCCCTTTATATTGTAAAATACCTGAACAAACTGTTTTTAACCACAATAATAAATCCTGTATAATATTCATTTTAAAAGCTTGCTTTACGACTCTGCTCTTATACAAGCTGAAAAAAATACACATGGTTACAAAAGTGTCCCAGTGTAATATTTTCTGTGCACAAGGTTGCCTTTTCTACAGTTACAGTTGCAGAGAAAAAGTATGTGAGCCCCTTAGGATTTTTTTGCATGAATTGTGGCAATAAAATGTGCTCTTAATCGTCATCCTAAGTCACAACAATAGAAGAACACATTGTCTGCTGAACATAAGTACTACACAAACATTAAGATGTGCCATGGGTTAATTGCGACATAACATGTAAACATTCACAGTGCAGGGAGGAAAAAGTATGTGAGGTCCCTAGCTTAATGACCACCTCCCAGAGCTAGAATTGGAGCCAGGAGTGAGAGCCCAACCTTGACTCCAATCAGTGTGATGATATTGGATTGTGTTCTGACAGCTGTCCTGCCCTTAAAAAACACACACCTTTTTGGGTTTACTGGTTTCAAGAATGGGCACTGTCTGATGTGAACCATGCCTCGCAGAAAAGAGCTCTCAGAAGACTACCTACGATCAAGAATTGTTGACTTGCATGAAGCTGGAAAGGGTTACAAAAGTATCTCCAAAAGCTTGATGTTCATGTGTCCACGGTAAGACAGACTGTCTACAAATGGAGAAAGTTTAGCACTGTTGCTACTCTCCCTAGGCGTTGTCGTCCTGTAAAAATGACTGCAAGAGCACAGCGCAGAATGCTGCATGAGGTAAAGAAGAATCCCAGAGTGTCAGCTAAAGACCTACAGAAATCTCTGGCACATGCTAACATTTTTGTTGACACATCTACAATAAGGAAAACATTAAACAAGAATGGAGTACATGGGAGGACACCACGGAGGAAGCCATTGCTGTCCAAAAAAAGAATATTGCAGCACGTTTGAAGTTTGCAAAAGAGCACCTGGATGTTCCACAGCACTACTGGCAAAATATACTGTGGACAGATGAAACCAGAGATTGAGTTGTTTGGGAAGAACACACAACACTATGTGTGGAGAAAAAAAGGCACAGCACACCAACATCAAAACCTCATCCCCACTGTAAAACATGGCGGAGGGCTTAGCATCATGGTTTGGGGCTGCTTTGCTGCCTCAGGGCCTGGACGGATTGTTGTCATTGATGGGAAAATGAATATTCCAGAGTTTATCATCAAAACATTTTGTAAGGAAAACGTAAACGACCATCTGTCTCCACCAACTGAAGCTCCGCAGAGGATGGGTGATGCAACAGGACAATGACCCAAAGCATACAAGTAATTCAACAAAACAAATGGCTGCAACAGCACAGAATAAACGCCTTCTGGAGTGGCCCAGTCAGAGTCCTGACCTCAACCCGATTGAAATGCTGTGGCATGACCTTAAGAGAGCGATTCACACCAGACATCCCCAAGAATATTGCTACACTGAAACCGTTTTGTGAAGAGGAGTGGTCCAAAATTACTCCCAGATCGTTGTGGCAGGTCTGATCTGCAACTACAGGAAACGTTTGGTTGAGGTTATTGCTGCCAAAGGAGGGTCAACCAGTTTATTAAATCCAAAGGTCACACATACTTTTTCCATCCCTGCACTGTGAATGTTTACATGTTTATGTGCAAATAAACCATGGCCAACAATCTAATGTTTGTGTAGTATTATGTTCACAGACTGTGTTCTTCTATTGTTTTGACTATATGAATGAACGTTTTCAGAAGCACATTTTATATGCCCAATTGAGATGCCATATCCAAATCATACCTGAAATATAATCTTGTAGGATTGGTTTTAAAATTTAATTTAATTAGGTGTTGTCTTGTAAAAAAGATAAGTGATTATAACAGACAGGGCAAGTAAAAAAAATAAAAAAAAAAAATACAGAATGTTTGCTTAGCCTTTTACAATACTTTCACGCAACTTACACACTGAAGTAGCTCTATGCAGCTTAACCGCTGTGTGGTCATAAGCCAAGAAGCTATAAATAGGCGCTGCTTAATCTTGCCAAGAAGTGTACAATAAATCTGCTACATAAAAAGATTACCATGATTTAACAAGCCAGGAAACTCTATATCTCACCAGTGATTTTATTGAATTTGGGGATTGCTTTTTTGGGGAATAAGGTGTTTGTAAGTATAATTGATAGATAAACATTCATGTGTCATTTTACAGTGTTCTTCTAAAACATGGTTAAAGGAAAATCTTTAAAACTATACTAAAAAGTATAAACAGCTGGGGGCTAAAAAAAAGCTTTTTAGTTCCAGCACTAATAGCCTTATAAAAAGGCAGTGAATACTCTAACTGAGCAGAGAATTCAACAGTCACAAAGAATGTCTGGAAAAATCAAGTAATGGGTCAAAGAAAATAAGGCTGAGTGTAAGGAGTTAGTTGTATCTTTGATCTTTGAATACTGGAAAGGAATAAACTTCATAGAAAGCTTTATCCTCCAGGATAACATTAAGCCATAATTGCAGAATCTGATATCTGAAACACATTTGTGCTTTGTCGTACACTTATAATTCACACTGAGCCCTTCTTCAGAAGAAGTGATGGCTGCAGTACCATCTCCATCACCGGCGCATTCATTAACCTGGTCTTTCTTCTGAGTTTGAGTTTTCGGTTCCTCATTGGGAGGCCAGGTCAGGATGACGTAGTCCAGTACATTCACATAACACAAAGTTTTATTATTTGGTCCAGAGATGTACACTGAACTGTGCATGTGTGGCTCACATCCACAAAAAAAAAAAAAAAAGTGGGGATCGAAAGTTTGGGCACCCCAAGCTAAATATTTGTATTAATGTGCATATAAGAAGCCAAGGAAAGATGGAAAAATCTCCCAAAAGGCATCAAATATACAGGAGTTAGACATTCTTATATAATATGTCAGACAAAAAGTTTAGATTTTGATTTCCCATCATTTACACTTTCAAAATAACAGAAAACGAAAAAAAAATGGCGTCTGCAAAAAAGTTTGGGCACCCTCCTGCAGAATATATAAGCATGCACTGCCCCCTTTGCAAAGCTGAGATCCTGCCAGTGTCATGGATATTGATTTCTCAATCATCGTCTGGGAAGAACCAGGTGATGTCAATCTCAAAGGTTTTAAATGCCCCAGACTCATACTGACCTTGCCCCAACAATCAGGCACACCATGGGTTCTTCTAAGCAGTTGTCTAGAAAAAAACTGAAAACTGTTTAAAAAATAGTTGACGCTCACAAGAGCTGGAGAAGGCTATAAGAAGATAGCAAAGCGTTTTTCAGATGATCAATATCCTCTGTTCTGAATGTAATTAAGAAATGGCAGTCATCAGGAACAGTGGAAGTTAAAGCAAGATCTGGAAGACCAAGAAAAATATCAGGACAGAACAGCTCGCAGGATTGTGAAAAAAAAACAATTCAAAACCACGTTTTGACTGCAGCGATCCCTCCAGAAAGATCTAGGCAGACACTGGAGTTGTGGTGGTACACTATTCCACTTAAAAAGAGATACTTGTACAAATATGGTCTTCATGGAAGAGTCTATCAGAAGTAAAAACCTCTTCTACGTAGATCCTCACCACAAAAAATCATCGTTTAACTTTGCAAATGAACATATAGGACAAGCCTGATGCATTTTGGAAACCAAGTTCTGTGTGGACCCGTTTTTGAGGTTAAAATGAAACAAGATTTGAGGCTGGACATGTATCAATGAGGGCAAAGAGTCAACTAAGGTTGTCACGAAGGGAGCGAGGTACATGAATTTAAGATGAACAAGGTGGGAAGAACGCTCTTGCCATATCGTGGGTTTATGGCATTGCCCGTTAGAAATCATAGCTTTCCACTTTGAATACAGCGATGGGTTGGATCAATCATTGTCTTGGGTTGTGTTGCATGCGGGGTCTGGGTCACAGTGGCACAGGGGACATCAATATCACGAGGGGTAGAAGCAAAAATCGTGATTTCATATAAAATTTCAGGGCAAATTTGTGGGATATGGTAACTTTGATGCCATCTGATGTGAAATCAAGCTGAAGTTTAAAGAGAGGACTGTAGCTGGTCTACAAACATGGATAATGATCCTAAACACACCTCGAAAATCCACGAGGGGATTACAATCAAGAGGCGGTAAACTGAAGGTTTTGCCATGGACCTTCACAAACTCCTGACCTCAACATAATTGAAAATCTATGCAGTTATAGACCCTTAAAAGAGCAGTGCGTGACAGGACAAGCCCAGAAAATCTCAAAGAACTGAACGAAGGACTTTTGCTAAGGATAAGAGTATGGGGCAAAGATACCTCAAACAAGAATTGAAAGGGACTCTTTTTTTAGCTGGCTAACCAAAAAGCGTACTAGTAAGATCGTTTACAAGCTGTGACATACTTGGCAAAGCGGCGGCAGTTACAAGATTATTAAAACTCTGCAGGGGGTGCCCAAACTTTTGCAGACGCCATTTTTTTGTTCTTCTAGTTATTAATTTTTGAACGAGTTGGGGTAAAAAATGATGGAATTAAAAATTAAAAAACTTTTGTTGACATATTATAAGAATGTCTAATCTTAATTTGATGCCTTTTGGAGATTTTTCCAGCTTTCCTTGGCTTCTTATGCACATTAATACAAATTTTTAGCTGGGGTGCCCAAACTTTCGATCCCCACTGTACATAATTTTAATGAATCCCAGTCTTAGTCCATAGGTTCAATATTGATTTGCCCACACCTGCAGCGTATAACAGCTTCAACTCTCTGGGAAGGCTGTCCACATGGTTTAGGAGTGTGTCTATGGGAAAAGTTTTACCATTCTCCCAGAAGCACATTTGTGAGGTCCAGGCAACTGATGTTGGACTAGAAGGTCTGGCTCGCAGTCTCTGCTCTATCATCCCAAAGGTGTTCTGTCAGGTTGAGATCCAGGACTTGTGTGCAGGCCATCAAGTTCCTACCACCCTAAGCTCACAACATCCATGTCTTTTATGGACTTTTGCTTTGTGCACAGTCAAGTTGCAAACAGAAGGAAACTGTTTCCACAAAGTTATAACCGCATGAAAGTGTCCTAATGTCTGTTATTGCTGACTGGCTTAAGAGATTACCCCTTCACTGGAACTCTTAAAGGTTCCAGCCCAACGCTCTGAAAAACAACCTACAACCATACATCCCCCTCTCACCAACTTTACAGCTTGGCATATGCAGTCATGTCAAGTACTGGTTCTCCTGGCAACCGCCAAACCCAGACACGTCCATATGGATTGCCAGAGAAGCGAGATTTGTCACTCCAGAGACACATCTTCCACTGCTCTATATCCATTGGCGGCAAAATGCTTTACACCACTGCATCTGACCTTTGCATTGTACTTGGTGATGTAAGGCTTTGAATGCCAGCTGCTCGGGTCATGAAATCCAATCCAGAAGATCTCTAGCACTGTTGTTGTGCAAATCTGAAGGTTACATGAAAGTTTGGGGAGGTCTTTCACTATTTGTGACTCTGCAGACAGTGGCGACTCCCCCCCCCCCTGTGCACTGTTCGTTCAGCATGTGTTTTGAACCACCACCCCCGCTTTGTCATGTTACGACCTATCACTTGGGCTGATTGCCTGTTGTTTCTAGAATGCATCCACTTTGTTATAATACCACGACATTGACTGTGGAATATTTAGTAGAAAGGAAATTTCACAGATGGACCTAATTGTACGGGTGGCAAACCAATCACAGTACCTAAACGCTTGATTCACTGAGGCTCCTGAGAGCCTGACCCATTCTTTCAACACGATGGTTAGTAGAAAGCACGGCTGCATGCCTAGGTGATATGATTTTATACACCTGTGGTGCTTGGAGGTATGGAACACTGAACCAATGTTTTGGAGGGGTTTCCCAATACTTTTGACAATATATGTATATGAGACTTCTTCTCTGTCATAAAAAAGTCTAAATTCAGCTTTTTTTTTTTTTTTTTTTTTTAAGTCCGCAAACGTGCAACAAGAAACGAAAAAACCCGTAAGTTGTTCACAAAAAAAAATGTGCAAGTGCAAAAACACTCTACACGAAAAAAGTGCACTTAGGGGTGTGTTTTGTCCTAACCCCGAAAGGGTTGGACCGTTCACAGGGAGCCAAAATGAAATTAAATATAGCCCGATCCCTCCGGGCACGAAGCTCCTGACAGGGACAAGGTTCCCATATTGGTCCTCTCCGGCCAAAAGGCCTGGTGGACCACCGGTTTCCGTATGCCCAGCCGAAGCCGGACATTCCAGTAACTAGGCAAGGGGGTCTCCCGAAGAGAAAACCCCCTAGGGATCAGGGGAGGAAAGAAACCGATGGCCACAACATCCTCCCCCTAGACTTTCAGGTGAGGCCCGAGGACCCACATCCCTCCATCCGAGAAAAACACACTACATAAGAAGCAGAACAAAGTGACAAAACTGGGGAGTGGGTAAAATAAATAGAAAATAAAAAAGTGGAACCAGGTGCCTAATATGACACAGACCACCCGAGGCCATGTAGCAAAAATTGCCCCGGAATTAGCCAAAAGACCTGGTCCCCTTAGGCGCTGGTGCAAAAAAGAAGTGAAAATACAGTGACCAGTTGTGTCATCTTCACACCGGTAAGGTCCCACACCCAAGTGTTACTAGTGACTCCCCTGTAGGCGACTACTCAGGGGCACTGAGTTTGCTGGACTTTTTTGCGCCCCAGCCCCAGGCCAGAGCCAAGGTAGATCCATCAAATCAGGAGGTACCTAGGGTCCTTTCCAGGCCCCTCTCAGAGGAATTAACTCCCAGGGTCCCCAGCTTGATACTCGTGGCGCTCCCCGGTTTTATCTGTCACCTCCGGTACTTAATCCTTCCGGACACTCCATCATACCAGTGAGGGTAACTATAACAAATCAACCATTCCCCGCAAAGCTAGAATGGTCGGCGACAACCCCCACTGGACACTGATAAAACAGATACTACACTTGATCTTAGCCAAAAGGCCGAGAAGCCTAAATGTCAAGCTTTGTATAAAAAAAAGTGACTTTACTTGGTATTAAACCAGTGCTCCCCAAAGGTGTATACGACATGCACAAAAATTGTAATCAAGTACATGGGGGTGTGTAATACACCTCTTTGTTTCTTCTTGTCGCCATCCATCCCCCTTATCTCCCCTACATCTGCATAGCAATTTGAGTTGTGTGTAAATAAGAAAGCTGATTCCATAAGCTACTGACGCATATATACAGTTCAGTAACTGATTCAGAACTAAAAAATTAACATTTCTACTGTTTCACTTATCTGCAGATCACAGGGATGAAGCTTCCGATCTGCAAATTTGTCAGTAAAAGTACCCAAGGCCACCTTTCAGACTGGTGGATCCATCAACTGATCCGCTTGCTCAGCAGGTAGATCTCTCTGCTGATACCCCGCTGAGCAAGTGGATGGCAGGCCTGTGTTCCACTCCCGCTGCTGCAGAGCGGGACATAGACATACCACGGTGGTTTATTTACTAAAAGCTGGAGAGTCCAAAAATCAGACTCCCTCTGCAGAGCAACCAATCAGCTTCCAGGTTTCATTGGCCAAGGCTTCATTGAACAAGCTGAGGTAGAAGCTGATTGGTTTTCTATGCAAAGGGAGTCTTGATTTTGGACTCTCCATCTTTAGTAAAATAAACCCCAACCTGTCCTGTTTCCAACTGACTGTCATCATGACCGCCAGACTGTTTTTTTAGCGGACAGGATCGGAGACGCCAGTGGGTGTCTGTTGACGCCCGCCCCAGTTCCATAGAGGGCTATGGATGGTCCGATCAGGTCCGCTTGAAAAAAACTGATAGATTGACTCAATTGGACTGTCAGTGCAAAAAAGGGGCCTTACAAGTAAAAAAAAAAAATAATTTTTATTTATTTTTTTTAATAAACAAATTCTTGTTAATTTAGTTTACCTTAATCAGCACTAATTAACTTCTTCTTCCCCTTCTCCCATAAACTTTTATTTCCTGTTCTTTGTTTCTGCTTTTTTTACCATTATATTTAAACCCATATGAATACAGTTAGGTTGGCTGCTCAATATGGCACCATACAGAAAATGTCTGGCCAATGTAACTCTGTAAAAATATATCACGCCTGGAATGCATCTTTGGGCCCTCATGCACACTGGCTTTTAAAAAACTATTAGCTGTATAAAAGTTGTTTAAAAACGCAAGATTTTGTGCGTTTTTTGGGGGTTTTTTGCTGCATTTTTCTGTGTTTTTTCCACATTTTTTGTCCACTTTTTCACATTTGGCAAAAAAAACGATCAAAAACGCCAGTTTTGCCCGGTTTTACTGTATTTACCACGTTAGAGCATTTTTACAGCTAAAAAACCCCCTCTTGAAGCTCCATGCACTGGTTTCATTAGCTGTGTAAAGTTGCTTACAAACGTGAGGTTTTTTCAGCATTTTTTAGCATTTTGTATTGGCATTTTGCCGCATTTTTTTAACCAAAAAACAATTTTTTTAGGGTAAAAAAACATCAAAAACTGCTGGTTTGCCGCAATTTACCGCATTTACCATGTTTTTTCAGCGTTAGAGCATTTACAGATAAAAACTCCTCTAAGAACCCACTAGCTCTGGGGTTTTTTCCACCAAAAAACACCCCTGGGCCCGAAAAAACTGATTACAATCTATGTGTGCATGGATGCATAGGATAACATGCTGGGAGTTTACTGGATGTAGAAAAAAAAACATTAAAAGCCAAAAACAGCCACTGTAAAAACGTCAAGTTGCATGAACACTGAAAGCCACTAGATTACAAACCAAAAAAATGTGCTTGCCAAAAAATGCTGATTAAAGCCTATGTTGCATGGACACATAGGATAACAAAGCTGGGGGAGTTTTACTGGCTGTAGAAAATAAAATCAGAAGCCAATAACAGCAGCTAATAAAAAATGCCCAGTGTGCACAAGAGATCCAGTGACATTGTGCATTTTGCTAGGGGATGTCAAATAACAAAGCCTTTAGTGAAACCCTTTTTGTTACCATGTCAGCACCTTGTTTAAAAAGAAAAAGCTATTTGAGCATCTGTTATCAGCCCTTCGCACAAGTAAGAGATAGTTTAGGCTTCCATCTGGGCATTTCTGCTCTCACAGGAAGAGTGTACAAGTAAATAATAACCTTTATTTATTAATATACTATAATCTTCAGAGAAAAAACTCAAAACTCAGTGTTTTTAAAAATTTTCCCAGATCCAGTATATTAGGGTATTTTTCCTAGCCAGCAGCAATGGAAAGCAAGGGAACCCTCTGTAAAGTACATTTTAGGACCCAAACCCTCTATGTAAAAAACACTCTACACCCCCCAGCACAGAAGAATCCTAAATTGTTACAGAAACACAAATAATGG